>JAQQAC010023519.1:2490448-2544114 GCA_029783875.1 Phataginus tricuspis
TCAGCCTTCCACCCACTACCCACTCATACACCCACCAAGTCATTGTCATCTGCCCGTCCATTCACGCCTGCATCCATCCACTCACTCATTCATCCCTCTGCCCGTGATCCGGCCAGCCCACCCTCCCACAGAGCCACCCGCTTCCCTCTCACACCCTTGTTCACCCACAAGCTCCCCTCCAAATGGCGAATGAAGCACAGTCCCTGCACTCACAGAGCTTACGTATCAGTGATGATTACACAGCACCAGAAAAACAGGACCACTGCTAGGTCAGTGTTTTGCACACCTAGGACCTCCTCCCTCTGGCCTATTCATGGTCAGTCCAGGGCCAGCCGGCCTCCCTGGACAGTGTTCACCCCAAGCCTAAATCTCCATAATCGGAATCTCTTTCTCTACCACCTTTGTTCCTCTTCCAAAGTGGGTCAAGGCTCGGGCCAGGACGTGTGATGCCTAACTATATTGCTGTGTGACTTTGTTTGGGCGTTGTCCCTCTCTGAGGCCTGATTCCTCATCTGATCCATGGGAGGGAGGGGACCCTGGTTCTCCAAGAACCACTGCAAGCTGGACACACATACGCTTCTTTGCACCCCTCTCTTCCCACACGGGGCCTTGCCCCAGTGGGAAGCGTCCTTTTCTTCCATCCAGGTGTGCAGGAGGGGGGGGAATACCCTGAATCAGACTGAGAGGCTGGGAAGAGGTTGGTGGGCCCACAGCAGGCACCAGGATGTACGCTCCTGTTCCACGCAGGTCTGAGACCCTCCGCTGCCCTAAACTCTCCCATGGCCCTCAGGAAAGAATCCAAGTTCAGTCCAGCATCGGAGGGCCTCCAGGGTCCAGCCCTTGCTGACCCCCCCGGCCTCACCTAATTCCTCCTCTGCTCCAGTGGTGCCCTTCACGCCTCCAGGCCTCTGCAAACACAACCCCCTCTGCCCGCGCTCATAAGGACAGAGACACCCACCCGGCTGACTCACCACTGTGTTTCACACCCACTGGGCCTGGAACACTATCAGTGCCTTTGTGAATAAATAAATGAAATGCTTTCACCACCCGGCAAGCTCCTGTTCATCGTTCAAAGCCCCAGTTCTAACACCACCTCTCCATGCAGCTGGATTCCCCAGGCAGAGTCCCCCATTCCCCATCCCGTTCCCTCAACTCTGCACCCCTCTGACAGGCCCTGACCGCTATGGTGGGCTGTGCCAATGACCAGCTCTGTCTCTCCACCAGAGGGTCCCCAGCCTTCTCCCACTTAGTATAAGGCGAGGCCCCAAAAGGCTTCGGGAAGTATTGGTTGAATGGATGAACACTGAGTGTTCTTAATGGTCAAGTTTCGCAGGAGTGACTATCAGGGGTGAAGAACAGAAATGCAACCCTATTTCAGAGAGAGCTCCTGGGTCCACGCCTGCCTGAACCTCTCAGACCAGACCTGCCCGGTAAGCCCCACCTCAGAACGGGACCCGCTACTCCTTTCCCACCAGGGCAAGATCTCCATCCTCCCCCCATTGAACTTCCTGAAGTTTCCAGAATTTGCTGCCCCTCTAAGCCTCTGAACACACTGTTCTCTGCCAGGAACACCTTCCCTACCAACAGACCTCCTCACCCCCTAGGTCTCAGCTCAGCCACATACTAAGCCCAGCTCCCACTGACCGAGCACGTACTCTGTGCCCAGCCCCGGGCCAGGAGTTTTGACTGACATTCCAGTCCCCACCCCCTCTGAGATGGGAGGCCCCACGGGGCTCTGAATTCTACAGGTGACAACACGGGGCTTGGAAAGAGGAAGGCGCCTGCCCAAGCCCGCACAGCGGGGAAGACATAAAGAAACCGGGGTCATCTCAATGCCACGTTCTCAACCGCTCTCCCACACTGACCGCCTCCTCCAGGAAGCCCTCCCAGCCTCCACACCTGCAGGGGCCTCCTCTGGGCTGTCCCTGTCTGTGCGTTTCCACCATCACAGTCCCGACCTCAATGTCTTGCGAGCTCCTGATTCCTCAGTGTGCCTCCGCCAGACTGGGACATGGGGCCGGATGGGTCTGGAGGGGAGCGGATTTTAATCTCTTTTGCTCAGCATTGCATCCCGGGTCTAGAACGGGGCCTGGCACACAGCAAGCCCTTGACAGATGTTGATTATGTGGGTCAATGGATCCCTGTCTCGTTCACTCCGTCGTGAATCCCACAGGGATCCCGGCTCTGCACAAAGACCGGCACACAGTAGGTGCTCAGTCAACGTTTTCTGAGGCCCAGAGATGATGTCACAGACACCTGCTATGCCCCAGGGACCTCATCAAAGCCTGTTAAATCTGCAAAATGGTCGGCGGGGGAAACTGAGGCCGAGAGAGGGTGTCCCTGGCTTGAGGCCACACAGCCAGCCTGGGTGGCCCATCCTGGCACCCCAATGCTGCTGTCCCCTCCGTCAACTCCTCCCTGGGTCCCCCTGCCGGCGCCGCCCAGCACGCTGTCTCCCTGGGGCTGGCACGTCACACTCAGAATCTCACGCCTCAGAGCTCAGCGTGCTCACCATCCCCCCCTCCTGCCGCCCAGCAAGCAGCTGGTGCTCCCATGGAAACCGCAGGCCCCCAGCCGCACCCCCCACTTGCATGGCCCCCCTTGCAACCTCCGCTTTAAGACAAATATTGTCATTAACATGCAAATGCAATATGCGATTACCATAAATGGGGGGCCACGCGGCAGTGACAGACCACCCCATCATGGGCGCTGGCCCTGGGCAGGGCGGGCATTAATATTCGGCCCCCACAGCAGGGAGAGAGGGGCAGCCTGAACCAATCTGAGGACCTGGCAGCAGGAAGGTGGGGAATGCACACCCAGCCCTCTCAAAGGGAGGGTCCCGGAGGGGGCTGCCCCTAGCTGGAGACTGGAGGCTGGGGGGTGACGGGACACCAGCCAGTTGGAGTCCCCCATTTCTTGGCTTGCAGGTCAGACGGGCTGGCGGCACAAGGAGGCCCCCTTTCTCTGGATGAGACACAAATGTGGGTGGGGAGTGGTCTTGCACCCTCCCTGCTTCCCCTTCTCCATCCCTCTTTTGCGTGCAAAGGTGCAAAATGGGGGCCCCATCTGTCTCTCAGTCTCTGTCTCTGTCTCCTTGGCTCTTGCTCTGTGTCTCTGTCGATCTCTCCACCTCTGTCTCCATCTCTGTCTTAAAAACAAAAACGCCAGCGCCCATGGGCCTGCCCTCTCTCTGAGGCGCGCTCCCTTCCCGCCTCTCCCTGCCCCCTTCCTAGAGCCCCCACTGCAAAGGCCCTTAGGAACTGGGTGGCTCCGCTCCGCCACACCCCCACCTGGGGCTGTCACATGCCACAGCCCCTTCCCCCCCCGGGGAACCATCTTTGGGGAGGGGTCTCACTCCTGGCTGGGGGGGACATGTCACCCTTTGTCACATACATGTACATTCTGCTTTCCCTGGCCTAGGAGGGAGACAGGTGGGTGACAGTGAAGGAGCCTGGTTCTGGGTGGTCCTCAGGACCCAGTATTTGCCCCTTCAGGCCTCAGTCTCCCTTCTATATGAAATGTGTTGACGCTCACAAGCCTGCCTCAGAGAATCCCTTCAGTGGGGGGTCAGACAGGCCCCTGTGTGCAAAAACTAAGGCTGAGATGCCCATCAGGCTGAGAAGCGGCACATTCCTCCCGCTCTGGGTCCCTGGTGGAGGTGGGGTGTGGAGGGGGGCAAGGGACCCACACTGAATTTAGTCACTTCAGTTTTTCTGGCCCCTAAGCTCCCCTGGGCTCATCCCCACGGGGTCTCCCAGCATCCCAGAAGGCTCTCTGGGAGATTTCTCTCCACCCCCACTCCCGGGGTCCACACCCTACCCTTCCCTGCTCCCAGCGAGCAACACGGCAGGCACCCTCTGTGCTGTCGGCTCCCCAGAAACTAACCCAGGTAAGTGTTGGTGGGAGGTGCCTGGACACCCCTCACTCTCAGATTGCCACTCATCATTTTTGGCTGAGCCCAGAGAGGGGCAGCCGCCGGCCAGAGGTCACACCACTAAGCCCCCAAACGCAGGCCTCCACCTGCTCGAACTCGAGATGCCCCTGTCTCCAGCGGCCCCAACCACCTCCCACAGGTGAGGTCCTGCCAGGCGCAGCACAGGTGGGACCAGGAGGGGAATTCATTCTTGGCCTGAGAGTCCTGGGGGCGGATACAGGGAAGCACCTGTCCCCTCTTAGCCCCAGGCCCTGCATCCAGAGGTGTGCCCAGCCCAGGGCCCCTGCCAAGTGGTGGGTGAGGGCCGGGTGTCATGGACACCCTGCTTCCGAATTCCCACCCTCCAAGGGAAGATCAGGAATGGGAAGACCCTGAAGCACCCCCAATCCCAACACTCTCCAGTCAGAGAAAAATAACCCCACATTCATGGGGCCCTGCGCTGCTGCCTGGAGGTGGGGGGTACACCGAGGCCTTGGGGCAGGTGAAAACGCAGCCCCAGCCCCTCCCCCACGCAGGGGGTGGGAGGACTTCCAAACAAGAAAGGGGACGACCACGGGGTCCCCCACTCCCCATCTGCTTTCCTGACCCAGAGCCTGCCAACAGCCTTTCAAGGTTTTGGGGGCCATGTGAACACCCCCCTCCCCCATCATAATCTTTCAAGCAATGGGCCCTTCAGAAACCCCAGAGGGTCGGGGCCTGGGGAAAGAGCCCTCCGCGCAGCCAGGAAACCCTGAGTCTGACCCATGAGCAAGTGGGTGCCCTCGGCCCTCCTAGGCCACATGGAGGAGTTGGCTTTTCCAGGCTTCATGTTTTTTTGGGGGTGGTGGTTGGACTTAAAAAGAGGTGGGGGGATGGGAGGGATTTCTCTCCTGCCCCCAGGGTACCAGCTGGAGGGTTGAGATGGCAGGCCTGGCTCCAGCGCCCCGAGACCCTCCCTGTGGCCTGCCCCAACCCAACATTCATTCATTCACTCATATACTCACTCCCATATTCATTCAACAAACACGCCTGTGCTGGACATGCCTGCCACGCTGAGGAGAGGATGGGGACTAACAGGGTGTAAAATAGGTCACGGGCTTTGGTCCGCCTCAAGGCCCCTCTGTGGTCTTCCCAGGGTTGTCTGGCATAAAACCTTCACTGTTCCCACCCCCAGGACAGGAGAGGGGTCAAAGCCACTCCAGTTCAGACACTGGACCAACAGTCAGAGTCTAGGGCTGGGACCACAGTCCCTGAGCACTCCTTCCAAGCATCAGAGGGAGAGTCAGGTGGGAGGGAGGCGAGCAGGCCTCCACACTCCACCTGCCTCCCCCGCTGGGCTCCTGGGTCACCCACGCCTCTCCATCCAGCCCAGGGTCTGGGCTCCGCCAGATGGACCGGCCAGGCTCACCGTCTTTGGCCTCAGACCTCAACACATTGCTAACAGGCTCCGCCAGTTTTAACTTGAGCCAAAGGTGGAGGCCGGGAGGGGGAGGACACGGAGCGGGAGGGGGAAGTGGGTCCACACAGGGTGTGCGGAGGGGGGGCAGCATGTTAACCACCCACCTCTGGGGAGGCTGCTACGCCCCCAAGCCTGGCTCAGCTCCCTGCCCGCCCCCCACCGTCCCCCGCTTTCTTTGTAGTTACCGATTAGCCCGGGGTCCTGGGCATCCGTGTCCCCCGCGGCCAGCCGGACCTGCCCCACCGGCCTGGCTTTGTGAAAATGAGCAACGCAATGGAGTCCGGAGGTGCGAGCTTCCCAGACGGGCCGGGGAGGCCGAGTGGATGGGGGCGGGGGGCGGTGTTCAGGCCGCTGCCCCAGCGGAGGGGCAGGAAAGAGGGCGAGGGCAGGAGGGAGGGGTGGGGGTCCAGGGGAACGGGAGGGGGGAGAGAGAGACACGGAGGCCGGGGCAGAGGATGGGAGGTAGAGGGAGACGGAGAGGAGAGACAAGGAAAGAGAGAGCGAGAGGGGGAGAGGCTGCCGGAAGGTGGGGAGGGAGGGAGAGGGGGCGGAGGAGGGGAGGGGGCCGCCGGGATCTGTCAGCTGCACCCCCGGAGGGGGAGGGGGGCGGAGAGGCAGAGGCACGCGGAGGGAGGGGTGAGGAGAGCGGGGCCGGGGGAGAAGATGCCGGGAGGTGGGGAGGGGAGGCCCGGGGGAGCGGGCGGGAGGGCGGGGGCCGGCGCCCACCTTTGTGCATGCCCGTGTAGGGGTCTTTGAGCACCGTGAGCTCATAGATGCGGCCGAACTGCTCGAAGAGCGGCTTGAGGTCCTTCTCGTCCAGGTTGCGCGGGATCTGGCCCACGAAGAGCTTGATGGCGTCCAGGTCCTTCACGCCGTCGGGCTGCCCCCCGGGGGGCTCGGGCCCGCTGCTGCCCACGGGCGAGGGCCGCGGCTGCAGCATCTGCTGCTGCCGGCGCGCCTCGCTCTCCGTCAGGCGGGCCATGGCGGGCGCGGGACCGAGCCGGCGGCGGGCGGCGGGCGGACTCGCAGCTGGAGCGACGGACGCCGCCTCCCGCTGCCTCCCGCCCCGTCCCCGCGCCCTCCTCCCTCCGCGCGCCCGCTCGCTCCAGCATCAGGACCACAAAAGGGCGCTCCGCAGCGGCCCCTGGCGGCCGGCGCGCGCCCGCGTCCTGCACCCCGCACCACAAAGCCCCCCCACCCCTCCCTGCACCCCGGTTCTCGCGCCCCCCAACCTGCGCCATGCACCTGACGCCTTGCATCCCGCACCTGACGCCCCACCTCTCGGTCCCACATGCACGCTCCAGTCTGGGCGGGGAAACGGAGGCCAGCAGCCTCGCAGCCCCCACTCCCCTGTTTTGGGTGGGTGACCACGAAGCTTCGTGAGGGACAGATCTGGCTTGCAAGCGGCACCAGCCCCTCCCAGTGACAACAGGAAAAATCACTAGCGAGAGCGCACATGTTTACAGAGTGCTGACCTGGCACTTTCAAACACATAACTCACTGATAAATAATGATATCGGCACGGAACACTCGTAACACCATGTGCCCGACACCGTGCTCGGTACCTCTAACTGTACACTGACTGAACAGAGAGGGCCATGACCGTGTTCACATCAACAGCGACCAGAAGCAACTTTTTAATCACACTTGCTACATGCATATGCTGTTCAAAATACTTCAAAGGATACTGATGCATTTGGGCCAAGGGCTCTATGGGTGTCATATCACCCGGCTTTAAAATTCTCTAAAGATATGCCCAAATTAAAGCTTGAGCCCTCCCCACAGCCCCCCAAACCCTGCACAATATGCCCAGCCCCTCTCTGCCCTCCCTGCCTCCCTTTCTCCCCCTCCCTTCACTCTGCTCCAGCCACACAGGGCCCCTCGCTGTTTCTCCCACACACCAGGCCCAGTGCTGCCCCAGGGCCTTTGCATGGCTGTGCCCTGTGCCTGGGATGCCCTTTTCAGGTCACACATTGCTCACTCTTTCAATCCCCTATCACTTTCTGGGTCCACTTTATCTAAAACTGTTCAGCCACCATTATTTCCTTTCTCAGGCTCCTTTTCCCTCCCATAGCATTTATACCCATTTTAACTTAATTCTAGTATGCTATATATTTATTTGATAAACCATATAGCTCTTTCCAGCTGCCAGGCTCCATGCTAAATGCCTGATGTGTACAAATTCATTCTGACAAATGCCCTGACGAACACGGAGCTAGGTGAGTGGAGGGGTGGCCTCCGAAGGCAAAGGGAAAGTCTGCTCTGAAGCGATGATCTTTGGGCTAAGAGGTGACTGGGGCTGCAAGTGCAAAGGCCCTGAGGCAGGAACCACCTGACAGGTTTGGGGAACCCCAAGGATCAGCGACCCCAGCAGGCAGAGCACCATGCCGAGCGAATGGGGCAGTGGCATCTGCATCAGGCTGGAGGAGATGGACTCGGGGGTTCCACACCAGGCACTGAGCTGAGCAACTGACAACGGAATATTAATTTAATCTCAGGGCCGGGACTAGGGTGAGGCACTCACTTCCTGTGCAAAATTCGAGGAGAGGGAGCAAAAAACTCAGTCATCAGAATAAAAAATATTCCATTGCATGGATAGCCATGTTTGTCCATCCACCTGCCCACCCCCAGATGCGAGCAGTTCAGTGGGGCTTATGGGGAGCAGAGCAGGGGGGTTCCTGAGTCCCCCACAGGGAGCATCACGCAGCCACGAAATGGAGCGACACCCTGCCACACACTCCACGTGGACAGACCCTGAACACACGGTGCCCAGTGAGACGCCAGACACACAAGGCCACACGGTGCAACCCCATTTCTGTGACACATCCACAGCAGGCGAATCCACAGACAGAAGGTGGGTGTGTGGGGGTTGGCAGCTGGGGAGTGAATGTTCATGGGGATGGGGCTTATTTTGGGGGGATGGAATGTTCTGGAATTAGAGATGAGGGCTGCACAATTTTGTCAGTATACTAAATTGTAAGAAAAATTGTTTATAATAATATTTAATGGAATACTTAAAAAATAAAAATGCAAGAAACTATAAGGAACAAAATATCAACATTTTAAATAAGGATAGCATCGTACTACTGAGTTTTCCCATTGGCTCGGCCTAGCATTGCTACTGATCCTGACTCTGTTTTTAAGATTTTAATTGAAAATACAAATAAATGCGTTAAAAATGAAGTCAGCCACAGTGCCATGCCAAGCCAAAAGGAAAACTCAGTAATGCTGATTCTGTTTAAAAGGCTGACATTTTGCTCATTATAGATTTGGAGGATATCAATGCTGATTTTAAAAATGCACTAAAATAGTCTTTCTCTTGAGGACTGAGTTCTTTGGTGCCCTTTCAACTTTGCTCCCAACGTGAGCTCACCTCAGTCGCAGCCCAATCCTCACGGCGACTGCAAAAGGTAAATATTATCCCTATGCCCACTTTAGAGAGGGGGAAACTGAGGCCCAGAGAGGTCAAGTCACTTGCCTGGGTCACACAGTGAGAGTGCTGGGATCTGAACCCAGCCTGCAGACCCTGGAGCCCACACGCTCCCACATCCCACTTCGACCTCCCCAGGCTTTAGGCGGCTAAGCCTGTTTCCTTGTTTGCCAACTGACATGGGAAGAGTAAACAGGACCGAGTCTCTGACATGGATTCGGTGAGCGAATGGGTGTGGCTCGGCACAGTGCGTGGTTCATCCTTAGCGCTCAATAAATGGCTATTATCATGTGGGTTACCAGCAGCCACCTGCCCACCCTCCACCCCGACGAGAGCAGTTCAGTGGGGCTTGTAGGGAGCAGAGCAGGGGGCTTCCTGAGTCCCCCCACAGCGTTCCACCCCTGGGCCCTGCTCAGCCCCTGGCTCTCAGCTCGCCTGGCTGGGCCGGTGACAGGCTCTGTCTCCATGGAGACCTGAGCGTGATGCTCGAAGCCCTGTGGGCCTCTGATGTGCAAAAGGAGCCATTAAAAAGAATAAAAATAAAACCCACCAGCCAGCCTGTGAGCCAAAGATGCGTTTTTCTCAGCCTCTCTCGTCCACCCAAGAGAAACTGGAGGGGAAGGGGTGGGGGAAGCCCAGTCCAGCCCAGGTTAAGCTGGCCCCCTGGAGCTTAGATTCAGCATTCCCCGTCCTGCATAATAGCCACCCCTGGCGCTTATCCCTGATCCGGCTGACACGCCCTCAACAGCATCAGGGAATGGGGGGCTGAGGGGAACAAAACAGCCTGTGTGCCCAGAAGAGGAGCCGGTCCCCATCGGCGTCACGGCAGGAGGCTCAGGATTTGGGCTGTTTGGGGACAGGGCCTCTGGGAGTTGCTGGCCTTCCTGGTGCTCAAGTTCACCCATGTTGTAGCAGGTGCCAGAACGTCCTTCGTCTTACGGACTGGATAATATTCCAGCGTGCGGGTGGACGCTGTGGGCATAGCCATCCCTCTGCTGGGGGACACTGGGGTTGTTTCTACCTTTGGGTTCGTGTGAATCATGCTGACATGGGTGTGCAAATATTTGTTCAATTCCCTGCTTCTGTTCTTTTGGGTATTGACCCGAAAGCGGAATTTCTAGGGCATAGGGAGATCCTATGTTCAATCTTTTGAGGAACCACCATGCCGTCTCCCACAGTGGCTGTCCCATTCTCCGTCCCCACCAGCCATGCACGAAGTTCCCTGTTTCTCCACGGCCTTGCCAACACCACCTGCTAGTTCGCTTTTTTGTTCTAAGTAGTAGCCATCCGGGTGAGCGGGAGCTCACCGGTACTTGGTACAACTTACACGAACTCCTTCTTGGTATCAGTCAACTTTAACAAAAAAAAAAAAAAGAGAGAGAGACTTGAGTTTATCTTAAAGGAAAAGTTACACAGCCACTGAAAAGGGGAATGAGGTTTATCAGACATGCAGTGGAAACCCCACTTGTCAGGAGATTCAAGCTGGACACAGCCACCTGAGTTTTGCTGGCTAGCTCTGGGTTCCACAGAGTGATTAGCCAAGAATTAGAGGCGATAAAGACCCCTTCCTTCCTCCTTAAAATGGAACTGCACGTGGGCTGACAAAGGCAGCCCTTTCTCTGTGGTATTTCCATCAGCTGGGAGCCCCACGTTTTGGGAGACCCTGGTTTAGGGGACAGTGCCCCACAAGCTGAAGGTGGTTTGTGCTGTGTGGCTTTGGGGGGGTCGCCTCAACTCTTCAGTCACCGCCTCTGTGACGGGTCACGAAGGGTTAGGGCGGTGACAGTTCTGTGAAAGGGAGCCTGGAGGCCTGAATGAGAGGATGGGTGGATTTCATAAGATGCGGACGTGAAAAGGGGTGAGCCCCTCCAGAAGGAGAAATGGGTCCCCACCGCCCCTGCCCAGCCAGCATCCTGGCAGACCTGACAGGACACCCTTCAGGCCTCATGCCATGTCCCCCTAAGCCTTGTCCAGGGGGTGGAGTCCTGCCAACATCTTGGCTTTCTGCTGCATGGAGAGGCAGGGGTGGGCAGGCCGGTCGGCAGCTCACCCTGGAGCTGCCCTGTGCCAGGGGCCTCTGCACAGCCAGCCCAAGTGTCTTCCTGGGTGCTGGTCAGCCTCCTCTTCTCCCCTCGGAACTGCCTTTTGACCCTGCCGCCAAGTCCCTCGCTGCCCAGGCTGCCTGTAGCTTTTCTAGTACACTCCAGGGGGTTGAAGCAACCCCTCTCTAGGAGGGCATAGGTGTTCGGGCTGTGCCCCCATGAACCCTACGCCACAGTCGCCACCCAGCCCACATGCCTCCCGCCACCACACACCTATGGACAAAGCAGACAGTGATCTCTGGCCCCAACTTCACCACCTTTCCCCCACGGGATAGAGGCTGCCCACTCACCTCCCTGTGGGAGCCCTATCTTTGCCTGGGATTCTCCCAGGTTCCCAGTCCCTATCTCTGCCATCTGGCTTCAGGGATAGGAAATGATTCCTCGCTGGGTCAACCCCTCACCCTTCCGATTCCCTCTCTCCACTCTTTGTGCAGGGCTGGGAGGGTGTGAGCTCTGAAGCACAGTATGGCTGCCCCTCAGCAAGCCTGGGGAGAGGAAAGGAGGGGTGGTAGCCCATCTCCCCACCCCCCTGTGGTGCAGCCCCACCCGTGGCCCCCAGCCTGTGAGACCAGAGTGGACACCTCCCTGGAAGGGCTGATGAATTCTTCCCCCCCAGAATCTGAATTGGGAACGTGTGGAGCCCTCTCTGGGGCTGTGTGTGTGCCACGGTGAACTTGGGAGCTGCCACTGGGTTTTATTTTCCAAGTTGGAACAACAACAAAAAAAGAGATGAATAAACTTGCTTTTCTGAATGAGCCAGTCCCAGTGTGTTCCTGTCACTTGCAATCAAAATGCGTGGGTTTATATATTGTAAGATTCCATTTACGTGACATGTCCACAGAGACAGGAAGTGGTTGTCAGGGGCAGGGGTCGGAGGGGAGCGTCTGCCAGTGGGCATGATGGAATGTTCTGGAATTAGAGGCGATGGTCGCATGACTCTGTGAATGTACTAAAAACCACTGAATGGTACACCTGAAAAGGGTAAGTTTTATGGCATGTGAATGTCTTTCAATAAAGCTGCTTTGTTTTTAATAAAAAATTGTGCTTGCACGCCAGCTCCGTCTCCTCTTTGCTCTGCAACCTCAAGGCAAGAAGTTTCCCCCGGCTGAGCTTCCCTTTTGTCCTCTGTGAGTTGGAAATAAAAGCAGATATATAATCCCAACGAATATACGTGGAAGGAGGGTTGGGGCGAGGACAACCCCCCATTTGTCAAGCCTCAGGGTGTCATGGCTTCAGGCAGGAACCAACCGTGGGCAGACTGGGGGTGGTGCTGGAGAGTAAGAGGGCCTTTGTAGGGTCTCAAAGTGCCTCCCCACGACTCGCTTACTCATCGCCAGGGGGGAGGTAGCACCTCCCCAGGGGAGAGGCTGGGCGGACGCCACACGGTCCCGGAAGTCGGGGCTCACGGCCCAGGCAGGACACACCGGCTCTGCTCTCACTCCATCCACCCCATCCACGCGGGAACACCAGGAAACCCGAATTGTGGGACATTCTACAGAACCTTGGCCAGGACCCTTAAAGCATGTTAAGGTCATGAGACCCACTCTCAACGCTGGGGAAATATTCTGGGGTAAAGAAAGCTCCGGATTTGGGACCCCAGTGTGTGATCTGGAACATTCTTTAAGACAAAGAGCCGCCGGGGACGATGGGCAACCTTTGTTTCAGTGTACATGTCCCAATTAGGGCGATTGCTCTGAGGACGGAGGAGAAGGCCCTGGATTTTAGGAAATACACACTGATGTACTTAGGAGGGAACGAGGTGGAGAAAGAGACAGAGAGAAATGTTAACGTTTGCAGAACACATGAAGGATTTTGGGAGTTCTTTGTACTATTCTTAGAACGTTTCCACAAATCTGAAATGTGTCAAAATAAAAAGTCAGAAAATAGAAAGCAAATGCAACAGGCCACTATGTCCCTTTAAGGCCACGCGGGTACGCTGGTCCAAGGCCCACCTGCCCCACCGCTCCGCCATGGTCATGTGTCTTAGAGCCCAGATACGTCCCTCTCTCCTCCTGTCCTGCGGCACTCAGGCCTCGGGTCCCCGGGTAGGCGCCAGGTGTGGGTTAAGGACACCCCGTGTGTCTTGGGCCACTGGGGGAGTTCCCACAGCCCCTCAGAACACACTTCCTTTAGTGCCCCGCCTCCCGATGACTGAAATTGTTAGTAACTCTCAGAACCGAGACTGAAATGTCGAGAGCAGCCAAGAATGCGTGTCCAGGGCAAAATGACCTCAGGTCCGTTTGCTCTCCAGCAGAGGCCAGTTTTTCCCCCAGGAAACAGAAAAACCAGAGCGTAGATTGGGGATGGCAGGCTTTCCCTGGACAGAGCAGGGTTCGGCGGGGCACGTGGTCTCTGCTCAGCTCTGCCCTGTCGTGCAAAAGCAGCCGTGGACGGCACATGAATGGGTGGCTGTGGCTATGTCCCAGTAAAACTTAACTTAAACAGCAGGCAGTGGGCCAGACCAGGCCACCGGCTGCCGTATGCTGACCTCTGGCCAAACACACTCCCTCCTGGTGCTCCAAGGGGCACCTAGGAAGGTTTGTGATGACGGGAAGGTGGGCACAGGTTATGTGTCCATCAGCAGGGGAGAGGAAAGTGTGAGAGGTAATGGATTCAGTAGGCTAGCCCAGCACAACGCTATCTATAAGACGCTTGTGCCACACACAAAACGAGGCTGAATGCTGTCCTGTACTTGTAAATGTGTACGTAAAATTGTTTTCTTCTATATGAAAAGGATACAGACAGTGGGCGGTGCTTCAGTGCGTGGAGGGGTGGGACAGAGGTGGCTTTGAAGGATGCCCGTCTGTGTTTTATTGCCTTAAAACAAAGACCCCAGGGGAAGAGATCAAAGCCACCAGATGTGCCCCCTCTGGGGTCCTGTTGGAGGCAACACCCTCGCTGGACACCCTCGTGCAATGGTTTGCCACCACCCAGGGTTGAGGGGGCCTGAAGCAAGGCTCCCAGGAACAGAGGGGGCCACGGGGTGAGCGGCCATCTTCACAGCGGTCCTCCGGGAGCAGGTGACCTTTCCAAATGCCAGTCAGGCCGCACCCTGCCTCTCCTTGGCGCACCCCTGCCACAGTTCCCCAGCACAACGAGAATGAACCGCAAAGGCCCCAGTGATGCCGAGGGCCTGCATGGCCAACGCCTCCTTCCTTCCCCTCGCTCTCTCTGCTCCTGCCACACGGGCCTCCTGGCTGTTCCTCTAACACACCGGCTATGGTCCTGCCCCGGGGCCTTTGCACAGGCTGTGCCCTCTGCCTGGACCATCCGGGATTTCCACACAGCTGAATCCTTCTCGTCATCCCAACTTTACTCAAAAACTCCCTCCTCAAGAGCCTTCATTTCCACTCCCTGGCTATTTTCACTTGTGACCTGTTTTCCCCAGCGGATGGTGAGCCCAAGTGCAGCCGGGACAAGGTCACAGTGTATCCCCGAGCCCAGCACAGTGCCTGGCCCATGGCAGGGGGGCAAGTATCAGTTGATCCACAGCTGAGTGAGACTAATCTGTAGTGACGTGACCAGAGCTTGCCTGGGGACGGCGGCGCAGGGAGAGTCTGTAAAGGGGAGTGAGGACATATTCAAGGGCGACCCACACTTGGCTGCCTTGACGTGGTGGCGGCCCCACCGGTGCACGTGGCACCATGCTCTTTGCGCATGTGCCCCTCGCTGCATGCCCGTTATGCCTACAATGCGCTGTTTCAATAGATACTTTAAAAAATTCATATGCAAACCCCATTTTCAAAACAAGCACCCGTGTATGTGTATCTACGCACACCTACATACCCTGGGAACCGGAGGACCAAAAATCACCTATCGATGGCGGCTGGCTCAGTGCTCTGATGCAGTCATTGGCGGCTTTTGCTTTCCGGGTTTCAGTCAGTGGAGCTTTCTGTGCAGAATGGATAAGTATCTGCGTGCGTTAACGACAGAAGGCGGCGGGCTGCCCTTTCCTCTGAAACGCAGGGTTTTACCAGAGCCCGTGCTGGGCTAGAGCCACCTTCCAGCCCTAGCGGGGGACGGAGGAGAAAAGAGGGTCTGAGAAGCAGCGGCTGTGACCTTGAGAATGGGGACTTGCCAAATGAGCCCCCATAAGCCTCCCACCCCAGCCCACACAGGGGTCCCATGAGCACCCTTCCTGCCCCTCCTCCCCCTGGACCCCAGCTCCCACCCTTGCCACCCATGTGCTCCCCACAGCGGCCACCAGAGGGCGGCCGGTGCCCCCGCTGCCCACAGCCCTCAGGGCTCCCATCTCCCAGGGGAGGATCCAGCAGCTCACTTCCTGGCCCCCCAACACCCATCTAAACTGCATCTCCCGGGACTCCCCACATCCCTCGTTGCTTGCCTCTCTCTCACAGGTGCCCATCTATTCCCCCTTCCCCCAGAATTAAGCTCCTCAAGTTGGGGGGTAGGGGGGACAAGCTCCAGACTGGGGTCTGTCCTGCGGAGCCAGGCCGATCGGGTGGACCCTCGGGAGCTCCAGGCCGAGCAGGAACCGGACCCTGAAGCCCCAAAGTGCTGTGCTGGACCCAGGTGTCCCAGAACCACCCCCCACCGGGACCTCCCTGCAGCCTGCTGCGAGGTTAGGGGTGGCCATGGATTGTGGTGGTCTTCACACAGCCCATTCGCCCCTCACATTCACCCAGAACCTCGGGGTGGGACCCAACCAGGATAGAGCTAGCTGAGATGAGGCACCAGGCAAGCCCTCACCAGCTGGTCCTCGTAAGGGACAGAGCGGGGGAAGGCGGCCACATGAGGTCAGAGTGGGGCGGTGTGCCCACAAGCAGAGGGATGCCAGGTGTGGGGGCACAGAGCACACCCTCCCCCAGCCTCCACAGGGGCCAGCCCACTAGCAGCCTGGCCTCCAGAGCTGAGGGCACACACTTCTGTTGCTTCACAGCCCCCAGCTTGGGGGCTGGCCACCCCGAAACACGAGCACACCGTCACCCCGTTTGATAAGGAGCTAGCTTTCCCTGCATTCTGCAGGTGGGGGCAGCGGGCGTGAGGCTGTCCGGTCCCCGCTGGGCACAGGAAGGAGGCCCTGAGGCCCCAACCTCCCCCCACCACAGGACACGCGAGGCTGATGGTTCGATATGGCTTTATTTCTCATTGACTGTGCCCCACGACCCTCCTGAGCTCTGAATGTCAGTGGTCCCGACCCGCCTGGGAAGGAAGGACGCTCTCCTGGCCACACTGGATGGCACGTCCCGGGCGTCCCTCTCAGGGAGGACAGGTCCACCCCCATCAGTACCCTGCCTCCAGAGGCGGCTGGGCTGACACTCCGTAGACAGTCAGAGACACAGGCCACCTGGTGGGGTGGAGAAAGGGGACAAGGCAGAGAAGACCCTTCAGCCTCCTCTAGCCCGTGTGCTTTGCCCACCCAGGGCCCGGGAAGCTACGACAGCCAGCCCTGCCCGGAGGGACCGGCCTGGCAAAGGCAGGG
The DNA here is from genome assembly GCA_029783875.1 of Phataginus tricuspis. Classification (NCBI taxonomy): domain Eukaryota; kingdom Metazoa; phylum Chordata; class Mammalia; order Pholidota; family Manidae; genus Phataginus; species Phataginus tricuspis. Next base: position 2,506,796 of record JAQQAC010023519.1, read on the forward strand.
GTCCAGAGACGGGGGGATGCAGTGCCCTCCCACCCCAAGAGCTGGCACCAGGGAGGGGGCCGCATGGCAGGCCGGGCAGGAGACAGGAGAGCCGGTCCCCCAGGCCTTCGTCCCCTCAGCACATCCCCGGGGGTGCCTACAGCCGTTCTCCCATCCGGAAGCTGCCCCGCCAGCGCGTGACACCTAGCTGAATCTATTGCTAATGAATCGGCACACCTGGGTCTCCCTGAGCTCAGCGCCTGTCCACACCCCCTGCTCCTCCTCTCTTAGCAGGGGCCCACACCCCAGAAGTGCCTGGCTTATGGGGTTCAGATCCAGGCCTCCCCCTCCGGGTCGCGGGGAGGGCAGCCCTGCAAGTCCTATGGTTATGCTTTCCCAGCAAATGCCCTCCTCTAGCCCCAACCTGGAGGCGAGGCACAAGCACCCCAGAACATAGCCTCCTCTGTACAGACCAGGAAACTTGAGGCCCAGGAGCAAGAAGCAGAAGGCCCAGGGGGCCTCTCCCTGCCCCACAGACTCTGCAGGTACCACCAGGTCCCCGGGGGCGGGGGGAGCCTTGAGGGCCCAGGTGGGGAGGGAGGCGTAGCTAGAACTCCCGGCCATGGACGGAGGGGCAGAAGAGGCAAGAAGCTGAAGGAGGGCAAGTGGCCCGGTCGCATGGGAGGAGGCAGGGAGGCCATGGGGTCTTCAGGGCACCAGCCGCCCACCGCAGGCTCAGGGGACACGTCCCAAGGCCACACTGAGCTGGATCCCCTCCACCTGGCAGGTGGGGGGCTCGAGGCTTCCAGAGAGGGGCTGGAACTTGAAGGCTGGCAGTGTTGAGGATGCCCAGAGCCAGGGTGCAGGGTGGCCCTCACCCCTCGGCCTGCCGTCCAGCCAGCGTCGCAGGCAGGAGGGACCCCAGGCTGCACTGGGCACATTCACTCTTCCGCTGCACGGCCCACAAGCCCTGAGGGCCGCCAGGCCACCGCCGGGGCTGGGTTTGCTCCCAAGTGCGTGGCCTGGCCCTGGGCCCCCCACCAGACGCTCCTCCAAGAGAAAGAATCCTCCAAAGCCTCAAGAGCAACACAGGAAGCTCTGTAATTCAGTTTCAGCTGCCCAGCAAGTGCCGGCCGGGGAGCAGTGCAGGCGGAGGGCACCTCGCGGCCCCGGCAGGCGGCCCTGTCACTGCGTCTTGGCCTTCAGGAGCAGCCTCTGGACTGTTCTGTACAGGAGGTCGAAGTGCTGGGGGCAGCAGGAGGCCTGAGTCAGGGGCAAACCCTGCAGCACGCCCGAGGGCCCCGAGTGGGGCCCAGGACGCTCCCGGCCAGGCTGACCTGCCCGCGGGGCCTCGCCTCCCGCCCGCGCCCCTGCCTGCTCACCTGGACTGCCGTGTAGGCCATCCCGAGGTAGGCGCCGATGCACACCGCCAGGAGCAGGTCGAAAATGGCCGGCTTGACCCTGGGGGCAGAAGGAGGGCTGGCGGGGTCAGGGGAGGGCCTGGGCCTCAAGGTTGGCCAGCACGGGGGCCCGCACAGTGGCCTCGAAGCCCCCAGCCACCCCGAGGGCTGCAGCGCCCTGGGCAGCCTACCTGTAGGCGTTCATCACCTGCTTCAGCTGGTCGTAGAAGACAAACTCGGGGTCCCTGCAGAGAGAGCGCTTTCTCAGTGGTTTGCGCGACAGCCAGGAAGAAGCACCCGGCAGGCAGATGGGGGCCCCCCAGAAGGGCAGAAGGACCCCGGAGGAAGGGCAGGTGGGGACACAGCGCTGCCATGTCAAGCAGAAAAGGCCAGCTGTCTGTGGACGCCCGATGGACAAGCACACGGCTTCGGGTGCACATCCGTCCCAAACGCTACACGGGACATACTTATGCTGGAAAACAATCTTCGTTTATCTGGGGCTCAACGGCCTGGGTACCCGTACTTTCTATTTCTCGCTTCACTCTTCGGCCCCGGCTTTCCCTCGCCCAGCCCAGCGCCTGGGCCAGGGCGCCTCACCGTTTGTCGGCCTTGATGTGGTGCTGCTTCACCTCCTTCAGGTAGCGGCTCAGGTAGGAGCCCAGCGTGCTGAGGAAGGGGCCGTCCTTGCCCACCAGCTGGGCGGCCCGGGGCTGCTGGGTGAGCCAGTCCATCACCGAGTCCAGCTGCTCCTGCTGGACCTGCGGGGGGCACGTGGTCACAGCCCCCACCGCCCTCCTGGCCCGCCGCCTGCCACCCGCCCGGCCTGCCTGCCGTTACCATCTGCTCCGTGAACACCGGCATGTCCGGTGGGGTCCCCTGCGGAGAGAGGAGACAGGCCCTGAGTGGGGACGGCCAGCCGGCTGGGGCGGGGTGTGCGGGCACGGCGGCCGGGGCTCACCTTCTCTGTCAGGTTGTAGATGACGCGGGTCAGGGCCTCTGCGATGAGCCGCGTGTTGCGGGTCAGGATTTTAGAGTCCACCCGGGACCTTCGAGGGTAGATTTGGGGAGAAAAAGAGAAAAAAACAGACATTTGCCATCAGAATGGTTTATCACAGTCAAACAACAAACATCACGTACCTGATAATAAAAACAAGAAAAGCCACAGCATCATGGGGCCCCTGACTGGGGACAGGCCCACCCTCCTCACAGAGCTGCTGTGACCCCCAGGCGCGGAGGCGCCTGGCTGAGAAGGGCCCCGACCCCATGGCCACCTGCAGTGACCGGACGGCTCTGGGGCCCTGTTCCCTCAGCTGGAACCCAGGGTGGCCTCTGCAGGCTGCTGAGGGTAGAGCGGGCAGAATGCCCTGCTGTGGGGTGAGCAATGGCCCCCGAAGCCACGCCCACCCAGAACCTGGGAACAGGAGAGTGTGCAAGCAGGACTCTGCAGGTGTGGTTGGTCGAGGCGAGGTCACCTGGGAGGCGGGCAGGGGCCGGGGGCAAACTGGCTGGTGTCCTCAGAGAAGTTTGGACACAGACACATAAGGAGACCACTGCTGGATGTCAGAGACAGTGGAGGGATGTGGCCACAGGCCCAGGGACACCAAGGACTGCTGGCCACAAATAGGCCCATGTAAGAGGAGCCCTGGAGCAAACAGCCCCCAATCCCAGAGTGAGGTGCGGGGGCCTCCCAGGGTGGGGGTTGGCCCAGCTGCACTCCTGGCCCTGGACCCCCTCCCTCCAGCTCTCCTTTGCCCCCGGCTACCTCTGCCCCAAGATGCCCTCTGGCTGACACCCTCAGTTCCAGGGCCACCTCGTCCAGACGCCCTCCAGGAAGCCCCCGGATGTCCTGTTCCTCCCACCCCCACCCCTGCCGCCTCTCTGCTCGCCCCAGGATGGGCCACGCCCCCTTCAGGACCACCCTTAGTCCCTAGCACGTGACTGTCCATTTGCCTGGCCACTGCCCAGGGTTGGCCAACGGGTGTGCATGTCCACCCTGTCCCAGGCCCAGACACGGCGACCCACACAGAACCCCACACCACTGAAGGCTGACCTGCCAGCCAGGGTGACAGGTGGGACGTAAGGTCCCTTAACAGTGGAAGCCAGGGATGCCCCGTGCCATGAAGACACACGGAGGAACCGGTGGGCGGGGAGAGCGCCCAGTGCAGCTCTCCAGGCCACGGTGCGGCCGCCTGAGGGCCCAGGCGGGGGCTGCGGCCTCTGAGCAGCGGTGTGGGCCGAGGCGCCCAGGGTGTGGGGGGTCACACATAGGGACCCCAGGCCACGGGCCACATCCTCCCGCCCCACTGAGGGGGCTCAGTGACCTCTGGCCTCGGCCCCCACCCCACCAGCCCTGACGAGCCGCCCTGCTTTGTTCCGGCGCCCGTGCCGGCCTGTCACCACCACCTGCACAGCAGGCCTGTTTCCGCCAGGCCCACCCTGGCAGGAACGTTCTAGAACCCGACTCTTCCCAGGCAGGCGGGGAGACGCCGGGGGTGGGGGCTCACCGCACGTCCATGATGCTGCTGCGCTGGCCGGCCCGGTGGCTCTGCAGGTGGGACAGGGTAAAGGCAGGCAGCCGGCGTATGGCGAAACGCTCGTGCTCCCAGGCCAGCGTGTCCTCAGCCAGGTTGACCTTCTTGTGCACCATGGAGAACCTCATCTCCGGGAACTGGTGGGCGGCCACCTGTGTGGCGCACTGTCAGGGCCTCCATGCCCCCACCCGCCGCCCGGTTCTCTGGAAGAGCCCCACGGCTCCCATGTTCCCACAGGGCTGAGAGCTAGGGCTTCCCCAAACCTCTCGAGTCTGGAAAATGGGGGAAAACCCACACAGGCTCGCTCGGGTCCAGGGTTTATTTACAAAGCTCCTGCTCTGCGCCTGGGACGGGGAACTGTGGTGGGAAGCCGGTCTGCCTGGCCAAACTTGCCTGTGACCTGCAGCCCTTCAGACCCAGGGCCCATGGGTGAGGTGGGCGCATGCCTGGCATGTGGTGGCACCGCCCCAGGGCACCTACCGTCTCCAGCTCCCGTAGGAAGGCATGCTGCAGTGTCCCCTCCCGGGGCGGCTTGGACACATGCAGGTGCAGGCCGTCCCCCCGGCCCACGGTGTCCAGGCAGAGCACAAAGGCCACATTGTCCTGGAGCAGGCTGGAGTCTGCAGGGCAGCCACAGCTAGTTGGGGGTGGACAGTGATGGCCTGGGGACCTCCACGTTCCCTGGGCCTGATCCCACCCCAAACCCGGCCACTGGGGCCGCTCACCTGTGTGGTCCAGGTTGTCCTCCAGCCAGCGTTTGGTTCCCTGGTAGTTAAACTTGCCACCTCCAGAAGCAAAGAACAGAAGGTTGTACCTGGTGGTGGGGGAGAGGGGGTATCAGCTTCGACAGGTGAGCGGCCAGGCCCCCAACAAGAAGATGATCTCAAGTACAAAACCCTGGCCAGCCCTCAGGCCAAGGTCTTTCCCTTGGCACCGCTGACATCAGAACAGGCCATTTTCTGTGAGGTGTTGTGGCACTGTGGGGGGCGAGCAGCCTCCCGGCCCCCACCCACTCAGTGCCAGGGGCACCCCAGTCATGACCACCATGGACTCCCCAGGCACGGCCCCATGTCCCTGGGGGCTGTTCCAGGGGGAGGAGGGGTGGCTCTCCTCTGGCATGCGGCGGCCCTCCACCCAGCTACCCCAGCCCCCGGCCACCCTCACGTACGCAGCGTGGGTGCGCTTGTAGGTGTAGAGCCTAGAGAAGAGGCGGGCGAGCTCCAGCAGCACAGAGATGCCGCTCCCGTTGGAGTCCGCTCCGTGTGACAGCCACTGGGGCAGGGACAGGACAGGTGGTCACCACATGTCTGTGCATAGCACCTCACCACCCCCACCTCGCCTCCAGACCACGGTCCCAGGGGGGTCACTCCTCAGCTCTCAGCCCAGACTGACAGCACCCCACCCCAGACAAGCCGGGCCTCTCTGGGTCTCCTCCCTCACCAGACCCTGCCCCGTGCCAAGGGGACTCCATGCAGAGCAGAGCCCAGGACCAGCAGGCCACAACCCCCGAGGGCAGCCTCCATCTACCTCAGCACCTGCACAGGGGGTTGCATGTCCCTGGGAGGTCGGGCGGGGAGCTAGGTTCCTCCAGCCAGACGACCAGCTTTCTGCGGCCCCTACACGCTGTGAAAGCCCTCTGACTTGTCTGGGACCTATGATCTACAGCACCAGTCTTTACAGGGCAATGATTGGTTCTTGGGGAGAAAAAAGGGTTTTGGATTCTGTAATGGGGCTTGGGACTCTCCCAGTGTCACAGTCCATAAACCAACATATGGAATCATGTTTCAAAAGTATTAAAATTCATGGGGAAAAGCGACACAGCGCTCAGTGAGATGCCAGACACAGGGGGTGACGCAGCGAGTGAACCCATTCCTGTGGAACGTCCACAACAGGCAAATCCAGACAGAACATGGGCCCCTGGGTGCTGCAGGCTGGGGGGGTGGGGGAGCTGCTCATGGGGACAGGGCTTCTGTTTGGGGAGAGGGGATGTTCTGGAAGTACAGTGATGGCCGCATGACTTTGTGAATGTCCTGGACGACACCGAACTTTCAAAGGACCTGTTCAGCAATGTGAATTACATCTCAAAAAAATCTTTGAGGAAAAAGATTAGGATAAGACCATCTAAAAGGGCTCCTTGGGGCGGGGGGCTGAGAAGTGCTGCTCTGAGCCGTCAGGGCTCACGCCAGGCCCCAGTGGGTCCAGGCATTCACAGAGCCGCCCTGGCCTCCCGGGTGGTGTGGCTGCTGAATGGCCATTACCCAAACTTGGCACGGTCGGTGGTCACGTCAGGTTGCAAGACCACCCCGCCATCAGCACCATGTGGTTCGAGTTTAATCTCAAAGCAAGACTTTCTTGACAGAGGAAGCAGGTGCGGGTTTCCACCATGACTGGGCTGCAGCCTCGGGGCCCTGGAGAGGCCAGCGGCCTGGAGGCGGGGCTGAGCAGGCCCGAGGCTCCTATCCAGGCATGGCCGGCGTGCACAGCGACGGCTGGGAACAGGACTCGGGGCGCCTGCCGCCCTGACGGCATTGGGGCTTGGGGGCCTCGTGTGCCTGGACTGTGCGGACACGTGTGGGCTGAGCGCCTGTTGTCCTCCGGGAGTCTGGGACCTTGGCCCGCCCAGGGTGAGAGCCCTGGGGGCTGGTCTCTGGGAGCCCTGGAGACCACGTCTCCCATGTGCTGTCACATCTCTTTTTGGGGGAATCCAGCGTGCTCTGTGTGACCCCCTGGGAGAGGGCTCCCGGCCACCGAGCCGGGCACCCCTGCCCTTTGCTCAGTCTGCTTCTCCTTCCTCTGTATCAGCCACAGGCGTGCGGGCCACAGTGTGTTGAGTCCCAAGGACCCCCACCCACTGAGCTGGGCTGGGGACCCCCCGGCACACACACACTTACGGGGGCCACTCCGAAGGCGTCGTAGTGGGCCACAAGGACGATGGTGGGCAGGTCCTCTCCGCCCAGCCCCGTCAGCCGCCCCTGCGGAGACACGCTCTGAAGGGCCCACCAGCCAGGCCCAGCCTGGGGCCCCCACCCGGGAAGAGGGGCAGCACCTCTGGCTTGGCCGACTGTACAGTCCTTGTCTTGACACTCCTCAGTCATGGACAGTGTAAACATACAGGAGTGGCCGTGTGCCAAAAAAACTTTATAGAAACAGGAACAGGACAAGCAGTTCCAGCCACGGCAGCCTGTGGGCTGCTCCCAGGGCCCCTCTCCACCTGGAAGCCCAGGCCATCGTTCAAAAGCTCAGCCCCGAGCCACCATCTGGGCTGGGAGAGCTCTGCTGGCAGAGGGACAGCAGGGGAGGCGCCAGAGCACCCTGGGTCAGGTCCCGGTGCCTGCGCCGGGGCTGGGCTCTCGTGGCACATATACTGGCCCTCACCTCATGGCAAACGGGTGACAAAATGCCCGGACCTCTGCCCTCAGGTCTGAGTGCCAGCCGCAGGATGCAGGTGAACCAGACAGGGTCCCTGCCCGGAGCGGGTGCTGAGGACCCAGCAACCACAGTGACGTGACTTGGCGAGAAGGGGCCAGGTGCCCTGGGAGGGCGAGCGCTCCGTGGGCAGGGTCCCCAGCGCCAAGGCCCCGACTGGGACAAGGTGGCACTGCGGGCCACTGGGCCCGGCAGGAGACCCGCTGGCAGGCAAATTGGCCTGATTTCACCATGGGAGGCCTCCTCCAGGGGAACAGGCTGTGAGGCGGCCAGTCCACTGCCCGGTGGCAGAGGGGCTGAGCTCAGGGGGCCTGCCAGCCCCACCCCCCAGCAGAGGCAGCCGGGAACTCACCTCCACACTGGTGATGAGCCAGTCGCTCACAGCCTTGCTCTGGGCCCCGCTGGTGACCATCTGGAAGCCGTTGGCAGTGGCGGTGTGAAGCAGGACTGAGGACAGGTGGGGCAGGTCAGCCCGAACCCTGGGACTGCCCTCCAGCACCCTCCCGGGGTTCCCAACCAGGCTGGCATCCTCACCCCCCCAACATCCCGGACTTGGGGTTTGGTCTGAGCAAAGCTGTGTTCAGAACCGCCCGTGCTGCCTAGAACGTGATGCAGTGACTGGACGTGGGAGAGAACCAGGGTGCCCAGACTGAGGGCTGGTGAGTCCCCCAACCCCAGATGAGCTGGCCGGGGCGCTCGGGGCACCCTCACTCTGGACAGCCAGGCCCCGTTCCTCGATCACAGAGGTGCATACACGCCCCACCCCAGCCTCCCAAGAATCAGTCCGCATGGGGACGATGAGGCACGCACAAGGCAACCACCCTGGAGGTGGCCCACAAACAGGATCCTCCCACCCAACCCCGCAAGCTGAGGTAGCAGGAGAACCCAGTTTTGTACATCGTGGGCAGATGTGAGGTGGTGCCCACGTGGGTGCTGCTTTCTCACCTGAGGCAGGGCCACCCTGACTTCCTCACTCCCCGTCCCCAGCCCACTGCCGGCCCGCATGCGTTTGAAAGGACAGTCGTGATGGGGACCTGGGAGGAGCCCTTAACATTGCTGCAACTTCTAAGTCTTGCATATTCCAGCATAAACACTTAATTTCTAAGAAAGATAGTTATGACCAATATTTACTATTTTACAGCTTGTTTTTCCCGTATGCCAACATAGAATGACCACCTTACCACACCACTAAGGCTTCCACCCTACGTTGCGTTTAATGGCTGCACGACGACCTACCAAGGAGAAGTCTGCCTCCTCCCACGCTAACTGGAAACTGCTGTCTTTTCAAAGATTTGCTCTGCTGCTGCAATGCAGAGGGCTGTTGTCAAAACTTTAATGGAGACCAGGGCTTGGCAAACCTCTTCTGTAATGGGCCAGAGCGTCAGTATGTTTGGCTTTGCGGGCCACAGTGGACGAAAGGTACGCTAATGGATGTGGCTGTGTGCCAGTGAAACTTCACACAAGTAGGCGGGCAAGGGCCGAGGTTTGCTATCCCCAGTGCAGCGTCCGTGCAGCCGACGATCTGGGCAGCTGGAAGGAACTCTGGGCAGACAAACATGCCCCCCTCGTCCACTCATCAGCTCTGAGTTTACGCCTGTCCCTCCGCAGGTGAGGGAAGTGTCTGGCGGGTCCGCTCAGCTGCGTCTCTGATTACTTCTGCTCGCTCGCTCGCGGCAGCAATCCACTCCTGCTCCAAGCTCACCTCTCGTCCCCCGTGACGCGGGGTGGGAGGAAACCTGTTTTCTCCTTTCCCAAGACCGCTGGTGATCCACCCTGACGTACACGCGAGACTGGGACACGGCGCTTACTCAGCAAGCAGAAGGGCAGGAAACCCAAACAGATGCCCAATCTTTCCACAAACCATCCAGAGGCAGAACACGGGAATGCCTCCCTCCACACTCCCTCAAGCTTTCATCTGCAGGCATCAGCGGTGGTCAGGGCAGGGGCTGCAAGCTGCAGAGTCTGGGCTCCAGCCCCGAGAGCAGACACGGCAGGCCTGGGCAGAGGCCTGGTGACCTGACAGTCGAGTGCAGGCGGCGGCTGCATTTGCTCGCTTTGAGACAAGGTCCTGGAAGTGGCCCCGCGTGACCACAGCCCTTGGCAGGGAGGGAGCCCCACACAGCCAGCCCCACTCCCGCAGCCCCCAGCCCACCTTCAGCGGCCGAGGCGGAGCCCTGGGAGGCAGATGCCGCCTGTGTCTGCTCGTAGATGGAAAGCAGGGCCTCATCTTCCATGGTGAAGTACACGGGCACAACGGTCTCCATGGCCAGCATCTCAGGCTCAATCTCCATGAATTGCTGTGAAAGAGACACGTGGGTAAGGGGCATCCAGCCCGTGGAGAGCCAGCGACTGTCCCCGGAGGGCAGGTGGGCCTGGAAGCACGCCTCCCCTGAGGCCAGCGAGTGTGACTAGGCACACACTGGAGACCAGGAGGGGCAGGACGAGGACGGGGGGTGGGATGAGGATGGAGGGTTGGGGGGTGATGCCCACAGTACTCGTCAAGCTGGGAGACCAGGTACGGGGCAGGCTCAGACTAGGGGCAGGTCTGGGCCACTGGGCTGTCACGTCCCATGGCCATTACGCCCTTAGCGCCACGTGGAGATGGGTGCGGGCTTCCCGGGCGGACAGGAGCCACACGGCGCTGAGCCGGCCTTCAGCAGGAAGCGCCCTCTGCTGTCGCCCCTCCTGCTCCCGCTAAAGCACCTTCGCCCACAGGACCCTGGGGGGTCCTATCAGACGCTGTTCACTCAAAGTCCTCCCCCTGGCACAGCAGACATCGGATCCAGTCTCTCTCTGGGGTGGGGCCATTCTGAGGGGCATTGGACAACATCCCTGGCCCCCGTCCCCTCACTGACAGAAGCGCCCTGAGCTGTGACAACCACGGAAGTCCCAGTGTCCCCTGGGGGCAGATCGTGGGCGGCGGGGGAAGCATGGAAGCAGGTGCCCCCCCTCTTCCTGAAGCGTGCTGGGTGGGGAGGTAGAGCGCCTTGTCCAAAGGTCCCTCAGCTGACTCCAAACCCAGAGTCCTCTTTCCCATGGAAGCTCCTGGACCAGGGCCCCCGCAGAGGGGGCGGGGAGGCTCACCCGGATGACGTCCTGGGGCACCGCGGCCACGGCCCGCGGGAGGATGATGACCACGGCGCCCGCCGACTGCCGCAGGGCCTTCTGGTACTGCTCGTAGGAGAAGTCCAGCAGCCGCATAAGCACGCAGCGGCGGCTCAGCACGTCGGCGTCCATGGTGCGCGCCTCGGTGTTGAGCACGGCGTTCCGTGTGCCTGCGGTGACGAGGGCCTCCCTCAGTGGGGCTGGGGCCCTCGCCAGGATGCGACCGACGGGGGGGCCCCAGGGCCCTGCTGCCCACACAGCCCGTCATCGGCCACAGGCGAGACCATGCCTGTCATGGCCAGCAGGCCACTGCCCCCTGGAACCTGGGAGTCGCGGGGCCTTCTGGGGACCAAACGTAAGCCAGGACCCTTCTTCCTGGACAAACCCGCTGCCCGCGCCTGCCCACACACTCTCAGACCAGGGGTCGCCTGAGTGTGGTGCGGCCCAGACGGCACTGCTCTTCTGCATTGGGGCCACAGGCACCCCTGCCACTGCCACCCCAGCAGGCAAAGACCCCGTGCATCCAGCCACCCTGTGGGGATGTGCAGCTCCCTGCCATGCCCCGAGCCTCACTGCATGGCCCTCCTAAGTGACAAGGAGCTCCTCATGGGCCACTGCAGGAACTCGGGCGGGTGCCCCCACCCAGGATGCACGGGTGTCGGCGGGGCCACCAGGAACGGACCCAGATGGCCAGCTCCCATCAGCACTTCTCCGTGGCTCCCTGGACGCAGGGCCCCCCAGGTACCAGCTAGCCGAATCCAATGCCAGGCCTCATGCCCTGCCTGGGGTGCTAGGTTGCCCCCAGCACCCACCCCTGGGTCCCGCCACCAAGCAGGGGTCTCCATGCCGGCAGGAGCCGCCCCTGAGGCCAACGCCCTGGGGAAACCCAAACTTGGGCCCCAGCTGACCTGAGCCCAGGGGCCTGGCCCTACCCTCTCCTGCCGAGCACCCCCACCCCAGGGCTCTGGCATGGCCTTGTCTGCTTTCCTGGCGGGCCTTGGACCACCTAGAATGTTCACTTGCTATGCACTTCTCTAACCAGGCTGGGGGTCCCAGGGGCAGGGACCCCCTTCACCACCACATATGCGCCCAGCCCAGTGGGCACCACATTGACACCAGCCGGGTGAGGGGATGAATGCCAAGGGTCCCCAATGCTCCTCAGGAATCTCGACAGGCCAGGGTCCCCCCGGCACTGCTGACATAGGGTCAGGTTATTCCCTGGGGGGACATCCTGAGCACTGTGGGGTGAGTAGCCTCCCCGGACCCCCACACTGAATGCTGGGAGTGCCCTCAGTCCTGACATCACAGATGTTCCCAGACGCCACCCAGTGTCCTCTAGAAGTAAAGTCGCCCCAGGTGGAAACCACTTCTCTGCAGCTGAACACCATCTCCCGCCAGAGAGCTCAAGAAACATCAGAAAGTCAGGGAGGGAGGGAGACGCTATTCGGTGGCTCAGACCCACCGGCTCACATGCATTTTCCAGGCAATAGACCCACTCCCAAGTTAGAGGGGGCAGGAAGGCCGGGGCTGCACAGACCTTTTCTAAGGCCAGCAGGGTCCCCCTGGGTGCAGAGCACGAGCCACTGCCTGGAGTTCTGCTGGGAAGGGCGTCTGGAAGCAGCCGTGCTAACATTAAACACAGGAACATGGAGAGGCGCTGACATCTGCATGGCCTCCCACAGGTGCATGACATGCATGGGTCCTCGGGGGCTATCTGACCTCTGTGGGCTGGTGGGAAAGGGGGCCCAGGCAACTCCCCAAATGCCGGGGCCATTGGCACTCAGCTGGGATGCCGCCGGAAATTCCAGTCCCAAGGGCAGATCACCCAAAGGGCAAAGACACACACAGTCCAGGTCGTTTCAAACACCACAGGCTGACCCAGGCTGCATGAAACAAGCAAACCGACCGCACACGGGGGCCGCATGGGGCCTGTGGTCTCCGGTTGTAGACTCAGGCAGTGGGCACTAAAAGCGACTATGTGGAGAAGCACTCCGGACTCCCTGTAGGAGCAGCCATGCTGTCCTGGAGACTGAAGCTGCAGGGGAGGCCACGGCCACCTACTCCAGGGTGAGCCTCTGCTAATTTAGCCTCAGGCTGGGCCCTGGGCCCTGCCTCTGCTTTCCAGGAAGGCAGGAAGGCAGAAGGCCCACTTCCAAGAGAACATTCAGAGGGGCTGATCAGTGGGTGGGAGCCAGTGGGACACAGAAGAGACAGCGTCCCACGTGGGAATCGAGAGGCAGTCTCAGCCTGGCAACCAAGGAGGGAGTGTGGGCCGTGGGCCATGCACCCCCCAGGGCCAGGGGGGTCCCTGTGCCTGCCCCCAACCCTGCAGGGGCCTTTTCTCTGCTTTAGGCAGGGCCTTCTGGGAGCCCTCCTGCGGGGAGAGGAAAGCAGAGTCCTTCAGGACGTCCTTGAAGCTCAGAATGCTGGGGTGGCCCCTCCCCCAAGCCCCACCTGCCCAGCACACTCAGCCTCCCAGGGGCCCTCAAATGTCACCTAGGGGCTGACGACAGAGAGGCCATCCAGGGAGCCTACACTCCGCCTCTTCTGGGCCTGGGCTCCTGCAGGGCAGCAGTGGGAGGAAGGAGGCCAGAGGAGAAATGGGGGTGAGCACACCTGGGTGGACCCCGGCCCCAGGGGCCCCAGACGCTGAGCGGGACACACACTTTGCCATCAAGGGCCAGAAGACCAATCCTCTTGTCTTGCTCAACAAAGCAGCTCTGTCAGAGATGCACGTGGACCAGTGGGCATGGCTATGTGCCAATAAAACTTTATTTGCAACAGTGAGCGGGCAGAGGGCCCTCCCGGCAGGGGTGCTGGAGCGCTCATGCCCCCATCTTCTGGGCCAGTGCAGCCTAAGGGATCCGTGAGCCTCAACCAGGGCCACAGCGGGGGCACAGTGGGCACTATAAACCAGCACCCTCCCTCCAGCAGGAGGGCTGAGGTCACACCCACGGCCTTGTACCTGGCAGGCCTCTCCTCAGCCAGCTCACACCCCAGCACAAAGAGCACCCGCCTTGCTGGCAGCCCATGCCGGGTTTCTCAACGAGGGAACAGGAAGTTGGGAAAAGAGAGAGCCCCAGGCCAAGGGCTGCAGTGGAGGCAGGGAGCCTGTGGGCTGAGGAGGGGCTGTGTCCCTGAGATAAGCAGCCACTCGGCAGGCCAGCCCTCAGAGGCAGCCCAGCGGGAACAGCGTGGAATGGCGCTCTGATACACCAGGCCGCTCGGGGGGCTGCCGGGGGGCAAGAAGCACCACCTCAGACCTGCGAGGGGCTGCCAGCAGCACCGACAGTAGGTGACGGCCCGCCACGTCCCCACTGCCCAGACATCACCTAGGGGCTCAGGGAGGGACAGCTGTCCACGCTCCGAGGCTGCGGCCTTTGCCTCCCCAGGATGCTCCCAAGAAGCAGATGGCCGTGGACCCAGAGAGATGGGCACCCCAGGGTCCACGGTCCTGATGGATGTCCCATGCGGAGCAGGCAGCATTGGGTTTCTCGCTAGGAGCAACAGAGATGGGGCCGGGACTGAGGGTGCGAGGGGAAGACAGCCAGTCAGTGAAAACAGCAAGGACGCGGGAACCAGGGGCAAAGGCCTCAGGGCAGGGGCAGAGGAGGAAAAGAAAACCACGGGGAAACTAACTCAGGCTGTGGGGCAACCGGCTCTCCTGGGCCCTGGGCCTCCTGGATTGCAAACTCCCCTGGGAAACCACGGAGAGCTGCAGACCAGAGCGGACACAATGAGCTAATGTCAAAGCTCCCCTTCCTCCCCTGCACGAGCCACACCTCCAGCCCCACGGCCACCTGCGCTGATGCTCCTGACAGCAGTGACACAGGACACATCCTCATGAGGGGCTCCTGGCCTTCCCTCCCACCCTCCAGGGCCTGGGGCCTTGGACTCAGAACCATCACTTTAATTCAGGGTCCCCCCTGCAAGCCCAGGCACTGGGCACATCTGGGGCCATCCCGGGCACTGAAGGCTGAGAGCGGCACCCCTGGCCCCATACCCTCAATCCAGGAACTCCCCCAGTCCTGACGCCCAGAGTCATCACCTGGTGACCCCTGGGCTGACAGGCACAGCTCTAAACAGAAACATGTAACTTTGGAGTGACCTGAGGAGAAGTCTGGACACAGCTCCTCGAGGCGGCTGGCTGGGGGCCCAGGGGTGCAGGCAGGGCCTGAGATGTTCTAACAGGAGAACCGGGGGCCCAGGAGAACTGGGGAAGATGGGCCTTGACTTAGGGGGACCTATGGCACCAGGCTGGAAGGAAATCTAGAAGCCAGAAGGTTCTGGAACACCAGACACCGCTACAGTACAGAAGAGATGAGCTAAGTGAGAACGACGTGGGACTGGGGTCAGGATTTCTACAGGCGAGGGGGCAGGTTGCAAGCAAAACCCCAGGTCCCTGGGCCTCGGGGGAGGGGGGGGGACTGAGCCAGGCCAGAGACAAGCCAGACATCCTGGGGTAGGGAGCAAGCTGCCTTCTGGGGAGCTGCCAGGAGGGCACAGGTGGGTCCCAGGGACCCTGGAGCCCAAAGGTGGGCACTGAACCGGGAGTGGGGGGGGGGGGGAGAGCTAAGGAATCTAAGGAGTGTGGGTCAGGAGCTGGGCTCCCAGAGGAGAGCCTGCAGAGATGGGCCAGGCCTGGGTCAGGGGTCTGGGCTCTGGGCCCTGACGGGTCGAACGTGAGCCTGGGCTGCGGGCTGGCTGGAACACGGCGCCAGGCGGCTCTGCCGGCAGAAACCGAGCCGGGAACTGTGATCACCTCCAAACCGAATAGGCCAAAGGTGGGTGCCCGGGCGCAGGGCCTCGACGGTGAGGACGCGCACCCGGGAAGCAGGGAGAGGGAACGCGGGTGCAGGGGAGTGCGGCCGGGACAAGGGCCCGAGTCAGCGGCCAGGGGAAGCAGGGGTTTGGGGCAGGGCGCTGGGGGCCGGCGGAGGCCGGGTGCACAGGGGCTCTGACTGCGGCGTGGGGAGGGTCTGTGGGCGGGCCTCCGGTGGGCGGGAGTGGGGGGTGTCCTAGGAGCAGGGGAGCAGAGGCCAGGCTGGGCGAAGGCATTCAGGTGGGGGCGGCCGGGCCCTGCGGGGACACCGGGCTGGGGGAGGCCTGGCAGGAGGAGGCTGGGTCCTGAGAGGAGACCAGTCAGCGGGAGGCCGGGTCCCGAGGGGAGAAGGGGCAGGGGGAGGCCGGGTATTGGGAGGCCGGGCAGCGGGGGGCCGGGTCCCGAGGGGAGGCCAGGCGGGGGGAGGCCGGGTCCTGAGAGGAGAAGGGGCAAGGGGAGGCCAGCTCCCGAGGGGAGATCAGGCAGGGGGAGACTGGGCGAGGGGAGGCCGGGTCCCGAGGGGAGGCCGGGTCCTGAGAGGAGAAGGGGCAGGGGGAGGCCGGGTCCCGAGGGGGAGGCCGGGTATTGGGAGGCCGGGCGAGGGGAGGCCGGGACCTGAGGGGAGGCCGGGTCCCGAGGGGAGGCCAGGCGGGGGAGGCCGGGTCCCGAGAGGCCGGGCAGCGGGAGGCCGGGTCCCGAGCGGAGGCCGGGCGGGGGGAGGCTGGGCACGCACCGTAGGGTTGCCCCTGCAGGTCGTACTGCTGCATGCGGTAGACGGTGAACTCGTGAGCCGCGTCGGCGGCGGGCAGCGGCGGGGCCACGAGAAGCAGCACCGCGGGTAGGAAGACGATGAAGCCAAGCGGCAGGCACGACGCCTTCAGCATGTTCTCCAGCACCTCGCCCGCTTCTTCCAGCATCCTGGCCGGCGGCGGGGCCGCGCGGGGCGGCGGCAGGACAGGACAGCGGCGGCTACGGCTCCCGCGGTCTCACCTCAGCATGGGTAGCCGCCGGGGTCCTGCGGGCGCCGTGCCGGGCAGCCCACGCCCACTCTGGGGTCCTGCGGGCACCGCCGCGGACCGCCTCTGCTGGCCGCGCTGCCTTCGGGGAGCTGTAGTCTTCTCGGCACGCGGAGCCACCTGGGAGTTGTAGGCCCACTCTGTGACTCCCCGGTGGATGAAGCCGTGAAACCGTTGGGCTGAAACCGCAGAATTTTCATATAAACTCCAACTCTGGAAATACGGAGACTTTAAAACAACTATTTGCAGCGGGACTTTCCTAACCCCTGCCTTTGTTGTGGAAAGAACGGGACGGAGGGACGCAGCGACAGGGTTTGCCCTTACGACCCGGAAGGAAGTGGGAAATGGAGGAAACGGGGGGTGGGAGGAGGAGCCTGGTGCGCTATGTGTTCTGGTAATTGTAGTCCTATTGAACAACACAAGGGATCGTGGGAGCTGTAGTCTTTCTGGCACAAGTCTGAGAAAATCGCTTTAAACTCCCAAGGAATGCAGATTTTGAACTCCATGAGGTCTTAGTGTGCTTTGTGCGTTGATGTATCCCCAGAGCCTAGCACAAGACCTCGCACACGGACGGTGGTTTGTACAATTTTTGTATGTGTGAATGAAAGAAAAACTAAGAAATCATTATAGAAGTTTCCTAAAAGGATGATGCAATGGGTTATGGGATTTGTAGTCTGGAGCCTGGAGTTCATGCAGGGGTTGCTGATAGAATGATTTATACTTATGCTTATTCGTGTCTGGGGCACACTCATAGTAAAAAAGTATTCCTTGTTCATCAGAAATTCACATTTTACCTGGTGTCCCAAATTTGTATTTTCTCGCCTGGCAACCTTAAGAACCTACTGCTCAGGGCTGGGGCGTGGGGGGTTCTTAAGGAACATGGGTGACTCATACTGCTTTGTATAGATGGGAAGACTGAAGACACCAAGTGCAAAACAGCTGGGGCCCCCAGCGAGTTGACACCCCAAGTTCCAATACGGTTGCTAAAGACTTGGATCCTTCTTTTTGTCCCAACTGGGAGGAGGCATTTGTGCCGACCAACAGCATTTTGGGTTCAAGTCCCAGCTTCTCCCCTTCCCAGCTGTGTGACCTTAAGCAAATTGCTTCACCTCTCTGAGCCTGTTTCCTCAGCTGCCAGATATGATGATAAATAATCACCCCTTCTTCCAGCCATCCTCAGGCCTCTCCAGCGAGGTCCTAGGCCAGAGGAATCAGGAGTGGTCTGGCAGGGCTTGGAAAGTGTCAAGAATTCATTCTGGCCCACGTGCTCTTCACAAGCACATGTTTATTACCTGTTTCCTCCACCCTCCCTTCTTTCCAGGCCAGACTATGAACACACAAGACACACGCACGCTCACCCAGGGACAGCCCAACTTAGCTCAGCCTGAACTTGGTTCAGATAACACGGCTTAGACCCTAGAGTTCATGAGCCTCGTCTCCTCAGCCTCAGTTTTTCTGACTGGAAAATGGAGAGGTTCAACTAATGCTGCTCTGTGGAGATATAAAACCACAGCCTGAAATGACACATTCTGAGTCCCGGAAGGAGGGAAGGAACTGGTATTCACCCACACAAGCAGTAATGACACCTACCTGCTCTTGCCACTTTGAATCCCAACTCTACCGCCTCCCAGCTGTGTGACCTTGGGAAAGTTACCTAACCTCTCTGGGCCTCAGTTTATCCCTCCGTAAAATGGAGTTCATGGTGGTATCCACCTCCTAGAGGTTTTCTCAGGATTAAATGAGTTAAGACAAAAGCATTTAGAACAACACCAGGTGCCAAGTGGTACGTAAAGCTTTGTTATTATTACATAGGGAGGTGTGTTATTATACACGTGGCTAGGGGCTATGCTGGACAGCACAGTAACCGGTTCCAATCACCACATCCCCCACATGCAGAGGAGAAACACAGGCCCAGAGCAGAGCTGTCCCATGCCCAAGTGGTAGGCAGGGTGCTGCCCCCAAAACTCGACAAGACAAAGGCAGGAAGACCTGCATGCAGTGGTTCGGCTGGGAGAATGGGGAGAGAGCACTTTCCACTGCCAAAGGTGGCCACGTACCTAGTGGACTATTTACATGCAAACTAATTCACAGTTCAGTTCTTCAGTGACCCTGGCCACCTAGCCCAACCACTTCTTAGGGACTCAACAGCCACTCGGGGCTCCCAGCCTGAAGGGCACATGGTAGACCACTCCCTTCACCGCTGGACACTTTGTCAGACACGCCGGATGCCACACGCTGTGGTAAGCACCAAGCCCGTACTGACAACCTCATGCTCTGGGTTCTGTCCGTTATAAGCCCCTTTGACAGTTGGGGAAGGAGGCTTTACAGAAGGCCAGGTGGCCGCCCCTCTGCTGACCCCCAGGCAGGGCCCCTGAAAGATGCAGAGGCTGAGCTGGGGAAGCAGGCAGCTGGGGGGCCCAAGCTGACTGGTGAGGTGGGGAAAGAGGAAGTGAGTGGGAAGGGGCAGGTGTCAACTGTCACGGGGGCTCCCCGGGCAGCCTCACTGCGTGTGCACACACACACACACACACACACTTAGGCAGAGTGGTCAGGTCACAAACACACACCCACATGCACATACACTCACACTCTACCACTTGCTCTCCCACCACCACACCTCCCAAAGCACACGGACTTGTGGCCCTCCCTGACCGCAGGCATACCTCTTTGCATGCCACCCACAGACCCACGGCCCCCGATCCTTTGCCCCTGTGCACACATGTGAATAAGAGGCAGGCTTGACTTCTCATCTCATCATTGAACTTCCATGTTGCCAGGGCATCGACCTCACAGGCTGTCCCCTCACCTGCAGCCTGGGAGCCCCACTGAGGCCCAGAGAGGGGCTGGGCTTTCCTCAGGGACGTAGAGGAGCTGCGGGTGTATGCAGCAAACCCACTCCTCCCTGCTCCAGGGCACTCCATCCAGACGAGCGGTCCCCTCCCTCTCCAAGGAGCCCCTGGGAAACCTGCTTGGAGTCAGCAGGGAGGACCCGGGCTTTGGGAGGCTGGCTGCCCTGTTCCCTCCTCCCCATCCACGCTCTGTAGCATCCCTGCGCACTCCCCAGGCCCCCGCCCAGGCCCAGGAGAGAGCCTACGGCAGCCGGACCGTGGCCCCAGTGCTGTGGCTCAGACGCTCCGAACGCTGGAGATGCTGGACAGAGGTTCTCGCATCCGGAAGCTGAGTGACCGGGAGCCCCGAAAACTATCCCTTGGCCTCAGAGAGCTGTCGGTGGTGGAGGCCCCAGAGTGGGCCTCGGCTGCCCGGGCCAAGCAGTCCCCGGGCCCTCGGAGGCCCAGCCTGAGACACCCGCAGCAGAGGAAGCCCAGCACGGCCTGGCACACCTCCCGGCTGCGGAAGGAATAGATGAGCGGGTTGACGGCGGAGTTGAGCACGGCCAGCGCCAGGATCCAGTCCATGCCCCTCAGGTACTCCTGGGCCCAGTCGTTGGTGCCGAAGATGTCAGCCAGCAGCAGCCCGAAGAGCGGCCCCCAGCACACCACGAAGGCCAGCAGGATCATGAGCACCGTCTTGAGCAGCCGGCGGGCCTTGCGGCGGGCCGGGGGGCGCAGGGCCTTCTGCCCGTTGGCCCGCACCACCCGGAAGATGGCCCCGTACAGCACCGTGATGGTGGCCAGGATGCCGCCGAAGACCACCACGCAGAAGAGGACGTAGGCCTTGGAGTAGAGCGGGAGCAGGCTGGAGCACTGCGGGAAGGCGCACACGCAGTTCCAGCCCAGCAGCGGCAGCAGCCCCAGCAGCGTGGCCAGCAGCCAGCAGAGGCCGATGAAGCTGTAGACGCGGCCCCTCTTGGTGGCCCCGCTCTCGGCCACCGGCCGCACCATGGTGGCGAAGCGCTCGCCGGCGGTGAAGAGCAGGCTGAAGGTGGAGGCGGCCAGCGCCATGAAGAGCAGGCCCTCCCGCAGGAACCACTGCGTGGGCGCCAGGTGGAAGGTGCGGGGCCCCGACATCAGGACGTTGGCCAGGTAGGCGACGCCCGTGAGCAGGTCGCTTAGCGTGATGTTGACCAGGCAGTAGTAGACCCAGCGGCGGGACCGCATGCGGGTGACGATGGCCGCCAGCACCAGCAGGTTCTCCAGCACCACCAGGCAGCTGCCCGCCACGAAGAGCGCCCGCAGGACCCCCAGGCCGCCCTCCTCGGGCCCGGCCCGCCCCGCCAGCCGGCCCGAGTGGTTATAGTGCAGGACGATGAGCCGGCTGTGCCCGCCGGCCGCCAGCTGCCGGCAGGACTCGGGGCCCTCCTCTGGGGACCCGGTGGTGTTCATGGCGGTCCCCCGGGGCAGACTGAGGCCCGGGGTGGCTCGCCCTGGGCAGGGTGGAGCCGCCTGCCTTGCCCAGTATTGGTTTCCTGTTGTTTGAAATTTCCTGTTATGTTCAAGGTACCCCCAGGATGGGGGCGAGGCCGAGGCCGGGGAGGCCGGCCCAACGGTCAGTGGTTGCCACCCCTCAGGGAGGTGCTGCGGCAGCCCCCTGTGTGAGAGCGGCTCGGCCCCCCTGCCTGGCCTCAAAAGCCAGGGGTGGGAGGGCAGGGGGATGGGAAACGGGCCCCCCTAGGGCCAGGGGAGCCCTGCCTGCACAAGCAACCCCTCCACTGTTCCACTGCTTCTCCCTGGCCACACCAAGCCTGCCCAGCGCACAGTAGGCGCTTACTCAGTGTTCGTCAAGTGATGCACACACGTGACTGCTGCTGCCTACCTCACAAAAGGCACGGGTGCACCCCATTTTTTAAAATTAAGGTATTGTTGATATACACTCTTATGAAGGTTTCACGTGAAAAAACTGTGATTACTACATTCACCCATATTATCAACTCCCCACGCATACCCCAGTGCCTTGGGCGCAGTAAGATGCCACAGAGTCACTGTTTGCCTTCTCTGTGCTACACTGTCTTCCCCGTGATTCCCCACACCATGTGTACTAAACATAATACCCCATAGTCCCCTTCTCCCTCCCTCCCCACCCGCCCTCCCACACCCCTCCCCTCTGATAACCACTAGTCCCTTCTTGGGGTCTCTGAGTCTGCTGCTGTTTTGTTCCTTCAGTTTTGCTTTGTTCTTATACTCCATAAATGAGGGAAATCATTTGGTACTTGTCTTTCTCCTCCTGGCTTATTTCACTGCGCATAATACCCTCCAGCTCCATCCATGTTGTTGCAAATGGTAGGATTTGTTTCTTTCTTCTGGTTGAATAGTATTCCATTGTGTATATATGTACCACATCTTCTTTATCCATTCACCTACTGATGGACACTTAGGTTGCTTCCATATCTTGGCTATTGTAAATAGTGTGGCAATAAACATAGGGGTGCATATGTCTTTTTGAATCTGAGAAGTTGTATTCTTTGGGTAAATTCCTAGGAGTGGAATTCCCAGGTCAAATGGTATTTCTATTTTTAGTTTTTTGAGGAACCTCCATATTGCTTTCCACAGTGGTTGAACTAGCTTACATTCCCACCAGCAGTGTAGGAGGGTTCCCCTTTCTCCGCATCCTCACCAGCATTTGTTGTTCTTAGTCTTTTGAACACTGGCCATCCTCACTGGTGTGAGGTGATATCTCATTGTGGTTTTAATCTGCATTTCTCTGATGATTAGCGATGTGGAGCATCTTTTCATGTGCCTGTTGGCCATCTGAATTTCTTCTTTGGAGAAGTGTCTATTCATGTCCTCTGCCCATTTTTTAATCAGGTTATTTGCTTTTTGGGTGTTGAGGCATGTGAGTTCTTTATGTATTTTGGATGTTAACCCCTTATCGGATATGTCATTTACAAATATATTCTCCCATACTGTAGGATGTCTTTTTGTTCTGTTGATGGTGTCCTTTGCTGTACAGAAACTCTTTAGTTTGATGTAGTCCCATGAGTTCATTTTTGCTTTTGTTTCCCTTGCTCAAGGAGATGCGTTCAGGAAGAAGTTGCTCATGCTTATATTCAGGAGATTTTTGCCTGTGTTGTCTTCTAAGAGTTTTATGGTTTCATGACTTACATTCAGGTCCTTGATCCACTTCGAGTTTACTTTTATGTATAGGGACAGACAATAATCCAGTTTCATTCTCTTGCATGGAGCTGTCCAGTTTTGCCAACACCAGCTGTTGAAGAGGCTGTCATTTCCCCATTGCATGTCCATGGCTCCTTTATCATGTATTAATTGACCATATATGGCTGGGTTTATATCAGGGCTCTCTAGCCTGTTCTATTGGTCTATGGGTCTGTTTTTGTGCCAGTACCAAATTGTCTTGAGTACTGTGGCTTTGTAGCAGAGCTTGAAGTTGGGGAGCATAATCCCCTCAGCTTTATTCTTCCTTCTCAGGACTGCTTTGGCTATTCAGGGTCTTTTTTGGTTCCATACGAATTTTAGAACGATTATCTCTAGTTCGTTGAAGAATGCTGTTGGTACTTTGATAGGGATTGCATTGAATCTGTAGATTGCTTTAGGCAGGATGGCCATTTTGACAATATTAATTCTTCATATCCATGAGCATTGGATGTGTTTCCATTTATTGGTTTCTTCTTTAATTTCTCTCATGAGTGTCTTGTAGTTTTCAGAGTACAGGTCTTTCACTTCCTTGGTTAGGTTTATTCCTAGGTATTTTATTCTTTTTGATGCAACTGTGAATGGAATTGTTTTCCTGATTTCTCTCTCTGCTAGTTCATCGTTAGTGTATAGGAATGCCACAGATTTCTGTGTATTAATTTTGCATCCCTCAACTTTGCTGAATTCAGATATTAGATCTAGTAGTTTTGGAGTGGAGTCTGTATGGTTTTTTAAGTACAGTATCATGTCATCTGCAAACAGGGACAGTTTAACTTCTTCTTTGCCAATCCGGATGCCTTTTATTTCTTTGTGTTGTCCGATTGCCGTGGCTAGGACCTCCAGTACTATGTTGAATAACGGTGGAGAGAGTGGGCATCCCTGTCTTGTTCCCGATCTTAGATGAAAAGCTTTCAGCTTCTCACTGTTAAGTATGATGTTGGCTGTGGGTTTGTCATATATAGCCTTTATGATGTTGAGGTACCTGCCGTCTATACCCATTCTGCTGAGAGTTTTTAGCATGAATGAGTGTTGAATTTTGTCAAATGCTTTTTCAGCATCTATGGAGATGATCATGTGGTTTTTGTCCTTCTTTTTGTTGATGATGTTGGTGGATTTTCGAATGTTGTACCATCCTTGCATCCCTGGGATGAATCCCACTTGATCATGATGGATAATCTTTTTGATGTATTTTGGAATTCAGTTTGCTAATATTTTGTTAAGTATTTTTGCATCTATGTTCATCAGGGATATTGGTCTGTAATTTTCTTTTTCTCTGGTGTCTTTGCCTGGTTTTGGTATTAGAGTGATGCTGGCCTCATAGAATGAGTTTGGAAGTATTCCCTCTTCCTCTACTCTTTGGAAAACCTTAAGGAGGATGGGTATTAGGTCTTCACTAAATGATAAAATTCAGCAGTGAAGCCATCTGGTCCAGGCGTTTTGTTCTTAGGTAGGTTTTTGATTACCAGTTCAATTTCGTTGCTGGTAATTGGTCTGTTTAGATCTTCTGTTTTTTTCTGGGTGAGCCTTGAAAGGTTGTATTTTTCTAGAAAGTTATCCATTTCTTCTAGGTTATCCAGTTTGTTAGTGTATAATTTTTCACAGTATTCTCTAATAATTCTTTGTATTTCTGTGGTGTCTGTTGTGATTTTTCCTTTCTCATTTCTGATTCTGTTTATGTGAGTAGACTCTCTTTTTTCTTGATAAGTCTGGCTAGGGGGTTATCTATTTTGTTTATTTTCTTGAAGAACCAGCTCCTGCTTTCATTGATTCTTTCCATTATTTTATTCTTCTCAATTTTATTTATTTCTGCTCTAATCTTCATTATGCCCCTCTGATGATAGCCTGATGGGCTTTCCTTTGTATGTGATCTTATTTCTCTCTCTGGCTGCTTTTAATAGTCTGACCTTATCCTTGATCTTTGCCATTTTAATTACTATATGTCTTGGTGTTGTCCTCCTTGGGTCCCTTGTGTTGGGAGATCTGTGCACCTCCATGGCCTGAGAGACTATCTCCTTCCCCTTATTGGGGGAGTTTTCGGCAATTATTTCCTCAAAGACACTTTCTATCCCTTTTTCTCTCTCTTCTTCTCCTGGTACCCCTATAATGTGAATATTGTTCCGTTTGGATTGGTCGCACAGTTTTCTCAACATTCTTTCATTCTTAGAGATCCTTTTTTCTCTCTGTGCCTCGGCTTCTTTGTATTCCTCTTCTCTAGTTTCTATTTCATTTATCGAGTCCTCCACCGTATCCAATCTGCTTTTAATACCGTCCATTGTGCTCTCCAACGATTGGATCTCTGACCGGAATTCATTCCTGAGTTCTTGAATATCTTTCCGTACCTCCATGAGCATGTTCATGATTTTTATTTTGAACTCCCTTTCAGGGAGAGTCATGAGGTCTATGTCATTTAAATCTTTCTCAGTAGTTGTATTAATTTTGCTCTGGACCAGGTTCCTTTGGGGTTTCATATTTTTGTATGGCGCCCTCTAGTGCCCAGAAGCTCTACTCCCTGGAGCTGCTCAGCCCCTGAAGCAATGTCGGGGGTCGCAGGGGAGGGATCGCAGGGGAGTGGTATTGGTGCCTCAGGGGTGGAAAGAGCTGTTTCCTGCTTCCTGGCTGCTTTGCCAGTCTCCACTGCCAGAACCAGTGGACCGAGCACACAGGTATAAGCCTCTATGCTTTGCATTTGTAGTTGCTGTAGACAGATCTTCCCTCTGGCTGGCCTAACGCCAGGGTAGGGTTTGCCAGTTTGCGAGCCAGGTGGGGCTGGCCAGGAGAAAGGCGCAGTAGTCTGCCTGTCATGGAAGGGGTCCTTGGAGCTGTGTAGCCAGCCAGGGAGCTGGAGCACCTGAAAATCATCTAAGGAGGAAGATTTCTTTTTCCTCCTTAAATATGAGAGTCTATATGGCAAAGGTCCCAACCTGCTGGGAAGAGTACAGGTGCACCCCATTTTATCCCCAAGACAGGGCCAGGCCTGGCCTGCAATATACTTGTCCATGAGGGGGAAACTGAGGCCTAGCGAGGCAGTGCCACCTCTCCCCAGACACCCGGGAGGACACCCAGCGGAGGTGAACACCCACCCAGGGACACGCGTGGGTCTCCGCTGGGACCCTTCTCCCCTGGGCTTGCTGTCCTGTCCTGCCCCTGAGCCAGCCCTGCTGGGGACATCGCTGCTGGGACCCCCACCCAGGGTAGCCCCTACCCTTTGGAAAAGTGGGGACTCACCTCACATCCATCCTGACTCCGCTCAGACTGACTCACCCTGGGATTGTTGAGGACAGAGGAGAGGACACCAGGCCGGGCGAGCATGCAGGGGCGATATGTGGAGCCGAGCCCTCCCGGGGAGACTGAGGGCAGAGGCACAGCCCTGCCCTGTGGTCTGACCAAGGCCTGATCCCAAGCCGAGGCCCCAGCTCTATTTGAACCCCAATCCCTACTAGCCTCTGATTCCACCTGAGCCCCTGACCCCAGGCTCAGAGAGAAACTTTTACACTAAAGTAAAACGCTATGCGAGAGCAGTTGGACTAACCAGGCCAAGCTGTCCAACAGTGACCTTCCGCCATGAATTCCCTGCACCCCGTGAAAGGCCATGTGTACATTACACCCTATCCAATCTTACGATTATGCCCTTGCTGCAAAAGGACAATGCCCCCTCTGGAAATCCTCCCCAAAGGCATTGCTCTAATAGGCAGCTGTGCCGGCAGAAGGTAGCTCATTGTTGTTTGTAAATGCAGAATATTAGAAGCAACCCAAAGATCTGCACACAGGAGAGAAGCTGATGGGCCATGCTGCCGCCCAGGACGGAGTACTATGCAGCCAGGAAACAGGCACGGGGTCGCTCTCTGTGAATGGAATGGAGTGACTGCCAGGATATATTGTTAAGTGGTCTGGGATGAGGGGAGGTGCAAGGGTGTGTGTAGTCTGCTACGTGCTGTGTAGTAAAGAAGGGGATGATTAATATTGTGTGAATAAAAGATACACACACCTGCCTGCTTTTGCAAAAGAACACAGGGATTCACAAAGATAAACCAGGAACCAGTGAAATTAGTTCTCTACAGGGGATGGGTGGGATTGACACTGAATGCAGGAGGGAATGACACCCTCTGAGTATTCCTCTTTCTACAGTTTTTAAACTGTGTTAATGTTTTTTATACCCAACAACAGAATTAAATGCACAAGGATGGAGGTAAAAAGCTTTCACAGGAACATAAACAGAACAGAAATGAACCCAATTGTGTTTCAAATGAAAAACCACCACAGAGAAATGGAAAAGACCCAGCCCGTGCAAGGTTTGGACACAACACACGCTCTAAAGACAAGAGGGATGGCGCCCAAACTGTGAACGTTGTTTAGTGGGTTTGTTCCCAGGACTGGTATGGGTGTAGAGATTCTGAAACTGTCATGTGTTAAGAGACTGAGCAAAGTAACAAGTGTATTAATACTATTAGGAGTCCGGGCTTCCCTGGGGGAGAAAGATGTAAATATGGAAAATGCACCCAAGAACCCCACAGGGAGGGACTAGATAGAAAATATCAGTGCAGACGGGAGATTCAAATGTAAATCTATTTCGTAACTCTGTCCACTGAGACAATCCAATAGCAACAAGCACGTGTGGCTGCCATACCTTGGCTTCTAAACATCAGCTCCCCGCCCCAACTCCCAAAACAAGATCCAGGGCCCCTGGGAGAAATGGCTGATTCCAGGAGTGGGGCAGGAAGCACACAAGATGAGCACACACATCGAGCAGCGACAATGAATGATTCTTAAAATCACCGAGAGGGGCATCAGAGACTGGGGAAGGGGGTCGGAGGTTCGTTTCATGCAGACAGGGCTTCAGCTTGGGAAGAGGGAAAGCCCTGGAGGTGGAGGGAGGGGACGGCTGCCCGGCAGTGTGAATGTGCTTCATGGTGCCAAGCTGTGCACTTAAAATGGTTACAATGGTACATTTTATGTTATGTGGATTCTACCATAATCAAAAAACATTAGAAAAAAGAAAGCATGATCTTCCCGTCCTATCCAGCAATTCTTCCCCCAAGCATCTACCCCAAGACTCATCTTATGCCATCATAGCATGTGTTAATCCAGACAATCAACCCCGGATGTGGAAATTTTGGGGTGGATGTGTGCTGGGAAGCAGGATATTTATAAAATTTCAAAGCATCTTCCAGATTACTGATGAATCACAAAGACAAAAACGTCTTACTCAAGAAACCTGCCGAGAATTGTCCCAACCAAGCCGTCCAAGCTGACCAGCCCCACTGCAGACGGGATACATGGCGCCTGTGACACGGCCCATGGAGGGGACCGCCGCGCCCTTATGACAGTCCGGTCAAAGCGTGGGGCCTGCCTCTGCCCAGGAGGCGCCGTCAGACAAACCCCACCGAGGGGCATACCACAGAATAATCCGCCTGCCCTGTTTGGGAGAGTCAAGGTCATGGAAGGTCATGGGAGATGAAGGCGCCTAGGCCATCTGGACACTGAAATGGATGTGGCTGTAAAAGATAAAATCGGGACAGCTGATAAAGCTTTCATCTGGGCTTCATAGTAGAGAATCTGGCGTCAATGCTAGAGTTCCTGAATTGGACCTTTACTGTCTGGTTGTATAATAGGTGTTTGTTCATAGGAAATACACGGTGGCTTGGAGCAAAGGTGCACGGTGTCTCCAGCGTACTGTAGAAAAATTGAGACTAAGAGTAAGAATGTGCATGTTCTCTGTAGAATATACTATATGGGTTTAGGTTTATAATAGAGAGACACAAGCAAAAGGTTAACCACGGGTGGATCTAGCTCAGGGGCCTGCAGACTTTCTCTGCAAAGAGCCAAGTTGTAAATATATTTGGCTTTATGGGCCCGACAGCCTCTGTTGCCATTATTCGATCCTGCTGGGGTAGCAGACAGTGCCCCGGACAGATAGGTACATGAATGGGTGTGGCAGTGTGCCAATAAAACTTTATTTGCAAAAAGCGGCATGTAGCAGGAAGTTTGCTGACCCCTGACCTGGATGGTGTATGGGAGCTCATTGTAATAGTTTTGCAACTTCTGTAGGTTTGAAGTATTTTAAAAATAAAAAAAAATGAGTGAAGAAAATACAGATTTCGTAACTCTGTGGTCAACTTGTGATCTCTAAATATCATCTCCCGTTAAAAGAAGCAGGGCTCCTTGGAGAAATGGCTAGAACGTGTAGCAGGAGCCAGACTATGAATTTGTCAGGCCGCTGGGGTCATGTCCGAAGAACTCAGGAGCTGCCTTGCAGAGGTTTCCACCAGCCAAAGACGGTGCACATAAGGAAAGCTGTAACACTGCTGTGTATGGAAACACATCGCTAACAGCCAGAAGTTCACAGCTATGCACACACACACACACACACACGCACACACAATCTCTTTGGTTATCTTTTGTGGATACTGGGGAACTAACACATCCTGAAAACTGCTAAATGAAAGGTGAGAAGCAGGCATTTCTCCTGTGTCTCCTGCATAGGCTTTAATTCTGGGTAACCAATTACTAGATAGGGGAGAGGGTTTTTTTTAATCATACTGCATTTTTTAAATTGTTTTTCTAATTGTGGTGAGGTCACATAAAAATTCACCATCTTAACCATTTTCAAACGCACAGTTTGGCAGCATGAAGCATGTTCGCGTTGTACAACCACCCCCGCCCTCCGTCTCCAGGACTTTCCCTCTTCCCACACTGAAGCTCTGTCCCCATGAAACACTCGCTCCCGACCCGCTCCCCCAGCCCCTGGCCCACCATTCACTTTCTGTCTCTGTGGATGTGGTTCCTTCAGGGACTGCCTAGGAGGGGGATCAGACAGGGTCTGCCCTTTGGTGTCTGACTTATTTCACTGAGCACCGTGTCCTCAAAGTTAATCTATGCTGTAGCAGGTGTCAGGATGTCCTTCCATTTTTAAGGCTGAATAATAGTCCGTCAGGTGGCTAGATCATGTTCTGCTTATCCTTCCTTCCATTGATAGACACTTGGGTTGCTTCCGCCCCTTGGCAATTGTGAATCTTCTGCTGGGGAACATGGGTGTGCAAATATCTCTTTAATACCCTGCTTTCAATTTTTAAAAAAATAGAATGATTCCAGGCAATAAATGCAGAAGAAAGTATTACAGTATTGCCATGTTTTGCAACCCCTAGTGATGTACGTAAACACGGATCTTCAATGGCTGCTAAGACCATTAGGAGAAAGGTTCACAGGGAAATTCTTGGTGGGTGGATCTGACTGATGCCCCCAAACCCACGGATCAATTTTAACATGAGAACAAAGCATCCTGATGTTCTGTTACGTGCCTCCTCGAGAGAGCTGTGTCAGTAAGAGAGGGAAATTTGGACACAGACACAGATACATGCAGAAGAAGGCCGTGTGAGGACAGAAACAGAGATTGGAAGGATGCGGCCACAAGCCAAGGATGCCTGGGGCCACCGGAAGCTGGAAGAGGCAGGGAGGACCCTGCCCTAGACCCTCCAGAGGGAGCGCAGCCCCGCGACACCTGGGTCTCTTCTGGCCTCCAGAATTGGGAGAATACATTTCCATTGTTTGAAGTCACCCAGTCTGTGGGACTGTTACGGCTGCCCTGAGAAACCATAACCGCCCCACGGAACCTAAGGAGATGTGACACTGAGCGTTCTGTGGGGCCCTGGATGGGTTCCTGGGACAGAAAAAGGACATTAAGGGGAAACGGAGGAAATCTGAATAGAGTATGCACCGCACTTTGTAATGTGTCAATATGGGTTCATTGATTATAAAAAAAGACCACGTTAATGTAAAATGTTAATAATAGGGGAAACTGGGTGTGCTTTATAAGGCTATTCTCTGTCCTATGTCCACAATTTTTCCTAAAACATAAAGTTTATTTTTTGAAAAGTATTTTAAAAAAGTGCTGAATGAATAATAGAATCTTGGCTCTGCCACCTCCCAGGTGTGCGGCCTTAGATGACTCGGTGTCTCTGTGACTTAGTCTCCCCATCTGTAAAATGGGGGTGGCCTGGCTGCGACGGGGCTGCCCTGAGGACGGTGGAGACCAGGGTCCCGAGTAAATGCAGCCTTCGCCGTCTCCCCTTCACCTGAGGTGCGTGGTGGGCGAGCAGCAACACAGGGTCGGTTCAAATGTCCCTGGGGTCCAGGGAGAGACGTACCCTACCTGCAGGCTCACAGCCCTGCGTAGCTCGGGGCCCCCTGCCCTGCAGGGTGGATAACAAGAACGTTTTTCGTCCTTCTCCATGCTGCTGGCCAGCCTGGGACAGGCGGCCTTATGAGGAGCCGCAGGGGGATACGCAGGACGCTCCTAGGAAATCATAGGTCTCCAGAATGTCATTTCTTTAATGGCCACCCCCCGAGGGGCCCCACAGAAGGGGAAGGAATAAATACAAAAGGTTGTTAAGATGCCTCGGCCCCCAGCTTGGGAAGAAGAGGGGATGCCCGTGGGCCTCCGCTCCCCTCGTCTGCAAACCGGAGCAGGACACACTTTGAGCTGCAAGACTCTGAAGGGGGACAGTCTTTTCCAGGGGTCTCTTCCCTCCAAGGAAAGGTTAAGTCCCTGACATCAGGCTGGGAGACGCCGCCTCCTGTCCACCACCAGAGGGCGCCAGAGACCGGCCCCTCAGGCAGGAGGACCACCCCCCTCATCCCGGGGCTGGCGCATCGTTCCCAGGGGCTCCCAGGCCCTGATCCAGGAGGGGACACGGCCGGGCGTGGGGCTCCCGAGAGAGGCCCACCCACCAAGTCCTCGGTCCCCTGCTCTTTTTACCTTTTCCTCCCCTCTTCCTTCCCAACTGGCCCCTGCGCTCCGTTTCCGAGGAGGTAAACTGAGGCAAGGGAGGGCAAACCCAGGGTCTGTCCTGGTGGGGGGCAGAGCGGCAGAGCAGGGAAGGTGCGGCAGCCGGCCTCCCACGCCCCGGCTCACGGGGGGCGCCCTTGGGCCAGCTGAGCGCCCGCCGGCCGCAGGTACCGCCTGCCACGCGGGGGTCCGAGCCCGGCGCGGGGGGCCTGGGTCACAGCAGGTTGATCTCGTCCAGGTAGCGGGCCAGGACCGAGTCCCGCACGTCCTTGAAGACCTTGCGGATGTTCTGCGTGTCCGTGGCGCACGTGTAGTGGCTGAAGAGGCGCCGGGAGCGCGGGCCCTTCCTGCCCCCGTCGGCGCCGTCCGCGCAGCCGGCGTACATGCGCGTGTACATGTCCAGGATGAACCTCTTGGCCGCCTCCGCGTCCTGCCTGGGGCCTGGGGGAGGGGCACAGGTGGGCAGTCAGGTCATGTGGCTTCTGGGTGCAGACGGGGGACGAGGGGTGGGGGGGCTCTGGAGACCCTGGTTCCCCACATTGGCCACATCAGGGCTCCAGGGACCCCAGGAATGGGCTCCGACATGACCTGGAAGGGCCCCATGAGACTCAGCTGTGGAACCTAAGGCAGAACCTAGCCGGGAGAGGACCTCCCTTGGGCTGGGCTTAGAGCTGAGGGAGTGAGAGCCTGGGGCGCGGGAGGAAGACCACCTGGGGGCGCACCCGGAACACCGAGGCCAGGAGAAGGGGTGGTGAGGTGCCAGGGATGCGATCTATAATGTTATTATTTGTATATATATATATAAATTTTATATATCTTATATATGTATAATATTTTATAACATATATTATAATCATATAGATGATATATAATACATATGAGATTATATATAATATATCATAATTAGTATATTGTTTTTATTCCCTCACAGTTCAGGGAAATACATATATACATTAAGTAGAGTGTGGGTCACTCTATACGTCCACCCAGGTCCTCTGTGCGAGCCCCTGTCTCCTCCCTTGGGAACGGGGGACCATGACAGTCCCCGGCCTCGCAGAGTCAACGGGCACCATAACCACAGTGCTATCATTTGTTCTTTTGGAAAGGCGGGGTGCATCGTGCTTGAGGCTGGCAGTCCTGACCCCTGATGGTCTCGGTTCCCATGCCGCCCCTACCACGCCCTGGCCGTGTGACTTTTGGTGACGGCACCTCTCTGTGCCTCAGTTTTGCCAACTCCACAGTGGTGAGAAAAGAGCATTGCAGCGCAGGGGGTTGTCACGAGGGTTAAACGAGTCAGTACACGGGGGCGCCTCCAGCAGTGTTCAACACGTTAGCTGTTGGTGTTAGTTTATTCTTCTTCTCACGAATATTAGTACAGAGGGAGGAAGGACTGAGGGTCAGAAGCTGGCAAACATGGCCCCAGCCTCCTCGGCTGGGAGAAAAGGATGAGTCTGAGGGATCCTTTTGACCTGAGAGACAACATAGAGCCTCCCCAAACTAGCGACTTTACCCCTGTTCTCAAACTCTTAAGTCACGATCCCGCCGCCAGGGCCACTCAGCCAGGAAGGGGATGAGGGGTGTCTGCTGTCCTGGCACCAGGGACATCTGTTCTCCAGACTCCCCCCCCCCCCAAGTCTTGTGGGTACGACTGGCTGCAACTGACCACGCAGGCTCTGGGGCCTGACAGGGCCAGGGGTCCCACGCATGGGGATGTCACCGAAGCTTGTTAGTACACGCCACGCATGAACAAGGGCTTTATCTCCCTTCATCTACTGTGGGTGCTTGTGTATGGGGCTGGTGTCCCCCCCAAATTCATGTCCAGCCAGAACTTCGGAATGTGACTGTGTGTGGAAATAGGGTCTTGGCAGATGTAATTAGTTAAATTGAAAATGAGGTCATACTGGATTAGGGTGGCCCTAAGTCCAATGACCGGTGCCCTTAGAAGAAGAGGAGACACACAGAGATAGAGATGGCCAAGGTGGCGACGGATCGGAGCGACACGTCTGCAAGCCGAGGGTGCCGGGGACCGCAGGGCCACCAGACGGCGGGAGAGACTCCAGAAGGATCCAATCCCGCCAGCATCCTGACTTGGACTTCTGGCCTCCGGGACTGGGAGGGAATAGATTTCTGCTGTTTTCAGCCCCCTCCTGCGCGGCCATTTGTCACCATGGTCCCAGGGAACAGAGACAGCTTGTCTCCAAGGTGGCTGCCACCACTTCCCTCCCTGTTTGCGCTGTGGAGAGGCCATCGAGGGGCAGAGTCCCCTGGCCGCCTTTGAGTCTGCGCTGGCCGGAGGGATTTGCTGGGCCAATAGAACAGAGCTGCT
This sequence comes from Phataginus tricuspis, assembly GCA_029783875.1. Taxonomy (NCBI): domain Eukaryota; kingdom Metazoa; phylum Chordata; class Mammalia; order Pholidota; family Manidae; genus Phataginus; species Phataginus tricuspis. The sequence goes on from JAQQAC010023519.1 coordinate 2,540,230, forward strand.
GTACCCATGTGGGACCTGAGGCCCCACCTGGAGTGGAGGCTTCCCGCCGGCCGGAGGCCTGACCGCCCTGACAGCCATGCGGTGAGAAAGCACAAGCCCCGTGAGGAGGCCCCAGATGGGGAGACGCCTGATGGGGGAAGGAAGGGAGAGAGAGAGCAAGAAAGTGGGGGGCGGGAGAGGTGGAGGGGCACAGGGGTGCCGGACGCACGGCCGTCGTGGAACTGAGTCTCCCTCCCAGGCGCCTCAGCCAAGGCCACGGGGATCAAAGATGAATTTACCCACCTCAGCCCTCCCCAAATTCCTGGCCCACAAAAACGTGAGCAAAGTAAAATGGCCGCTTTCAGCCCCTAACTCTGGGGGTGGTTTGTCGCTCAGCTGGGGTACGTCTACCAGCCCTCCTCATCCACACAGTGGCCCTCTGGGGAAAGCGCCAGTTAGCATCCCTTCCCTGGACTCACAGCGACCCTACTTCCCCCGGCGCGACGTGCTACACGCCCCTTCCACCCTCCTCTTTAGGGGGGCTGCGGCCTTTTGCCCCCTGGGTTGCACTGGGTTTTTTTCCCCAAACCAGTTTGTACCAGTTGCACTCATCTCGATTCACACACACTTGAGTGACACACGACGACGCAGACCCATGGGCTCTGAGCGCGACAGGGAAGAGGGTGGTTGTATCTATGACAACCAAGCTGTGTGCCTCGTTCAAAGGTCAGTCACAGATTTTTTTTTAACCTGCCGTCCAATCAGATATAGATGAGATGTCTATGAAAGATCAGGGAGGGTTCCCAAAATCTAGGCAGATTCTGGAAATCGTGGTCGAAGCCTTCCAGATGTGGTTTAGAACAATGAACTCTACCCAGCAGACCCGCCCTCCAAAAGTCAATAATATATGTCTTTTTAGAATCCTGTGCTGTTAAGCAATTGCATTTGAGTATGACGGTGTCTTATTTTATCCCCATTCTACAGAGGGGTCAACTGAGAGTCTGGGAGGTCGGGCTGGGGGAAGCGCTGGGTCGGAAACCCAGGTTGGTCTGATGGCATCTGAGACTTCACTGACCCCAGGCTGGGGCAGGATCTGGACCGGCATCTCTGTCAGGAGCTGTTTTTGGAAGGCGAAGGGTACAAGAAAGTTCTAGAACTACTCACCCTGGAAACTGGGGAAGTAGGTCGCCAGGTGGGAGGTGGGGATCTTCTCCTCCAGGATGTCGGTCTTGTTCAGGAAGAGGATGACAGATGTGCTTTTGAACCAGGGCAGTTCCAGGATGGTGCCAAACAGTGCCAGGCTTTCCTTCATTCGGTTCTGGGTTGGGGGCACAGGGAGGTCATAGGTCCAGCTGGCCAGCTGGGCCTGAACAGGAGCTCCCCCTCGTGTGCAGATGGCATGGGCCTTGTGTATAGGGGCTTGGGGTCCCCCCAGGGCCTGCCCGGCTGGGTCTGAGGTATACCTATGCTCTGGCGTGTGCCCCACATGGTTTTGTACCTGGACTGGTTTGATTTTGTGCCCCCTGCCCCGCCGATTCATATCCACCTGGAACTTCAGAATGTGACCTTATTTGGAAATAGGGTCTTTAAAGATGTAATTAGTTAAGAAGAGGTCACACTGGAATAGGGTGGGCCCCACGTCCAGTGACTGGTGTCCTTATAAGAAGGGGACATCTGAACATGGACATGCACACAGGAACAAGGCCGCATGAAGACAGAGGCAGAGATTTGGGGTGATGCATCTGCAAGCCAAGGGACACCAAAGATGGCCAGTGACCTCCCCCCCCCAGCAGCTGGAAGAGCCTGGGACAGGTTCTCATTCACATGCCTCTGGAGCTAGGAGAGAATAAACCTCTGTTGTTTCAGCCCCCAGGGCGCAACACTGCGCTGTGTGGTGGCTGTCCCAGCAAACGAGGGCAACTTGTGTGGCTGGATTCAGGCAAGACCTGAGTCAGAATGACCTTGAATTCGTTCTGTCTGATTCAGTCTGAAAGTTAAAACTATAACATCTGATTCTTGGATCCCCAAACCATCCATGTGAAACTTTAACTCCTGAAAGTGCCCACGCCAGAGGTGAAAATGTGCCTGGCCTTCGGCTGGGTGTTATTTAGAAGAAGAGCTCACAAAAGCAGAGCGACCCCCGGCCTTTCTGAACAGAAGCAGGACGCAGCCCGGGCAGCTTCCCATTTTCCCGGGACAGCGTGCCTGTGCTCCCAGGAGGCCGGGTCTCAGGGCTTGAGCGTCCCTCAGCATGCGTGTTTGTGTGTATGTCCAGGGTCCTGGCTACACACATGCCTGTGGGTCTCTGTCTTGGACAATCAATAGTCTGACCACAGAGGCTCAAAGCCACGCCAGACACGACCGTGGCCCACCCAGGACGCGCTGTGGGGCTTCCTGCTTAGGTGCAGACTGAGAGAGGAGGACAGCGGGGCCCGCGGCGCCCCTGTCCCCGCGGCGGGCGGCCCTCACCTCCTGGCTGTTCTCCTCCAGACACTGGTCATACTCGCTCAGCGAGGCCAGGTAGATGAGCGCGATCACGTTTTCGAAGCAATGGATCCACTTCTTGCGCTCTGACTTCTGGCCCCCGACGTCCACGATCCTATCAGGAATCACCCCCTTTCAGAGCGCGGGCCTCATCGGGCCCCTGCCACGTGGCACCCCAGACCCCAGGCGGGCCTGGGACTCGCCAAGGTCAATATTCACAGCAGCAAGAATAGGCGTGAGCCCCCAGACCGACGCCTCTTGTGGGTTATCCCACTTCACCCCGTGAGGCAGGCATTCCCATTCTACAGAAGAGGAAACCGAGGCACAGGGAGGCGAGGGGACCTTCCCAAGCTCCTGTGCTGAGCTGCCTGATTTCTATCTCCTGGTAAAGGACAAGGTCAGGCGCGCCTGGAGTCTATCCTGGTCTGGCCGGGCAACCCCATGGAGACCGCCAAACATCTCCAGAACTCAGTTTCCCCACCAGCGAAACGGGGACGCTGGCCGGGGGAGTGTCCCGGAGACAGGAACATGCATGTGTGCCCCAGGGGGAGCCCAGCCTCCACCCCCACTTACCACAACAAAGGCCAGAGCCCTCCCCCCCTTTCCTGTTCTCTCTTCTAAGAAATGTGGGTCACTGATAATAGCCTTGCCGTCATTTCCCCAGGGATCGTCATTTCCCCAGGGGTCGGATGCGACGGTTACTCAGGCTGCCCACAGGAAATGCCAGTAGCCTCAGAGCAAAGAGGAACTTGCCCCACTGTACCAGAGGGGAAACCGAGGCTGCTGCCTGGGAATCCGGATCCTCGAGACCAGCGCTCTCGTATGTCTTCAGACTCCCTCAAAGCCCCATATCCAGTGGGGCTGGGGGTGCAGGGGGTGAGGGTGGGGCTCTGGAGACTGAGACAGGTATGGGTCTCACTACTTGTCCACCTCCTGTGTGTTTCCTCAGAACTCTTGCTCCATCGATAGCCTCTCTCCACGGCCGAAGAACATCCCTAAAAACCACCCCCTCAGCGCAGCCTTCCCTGTGAACTTCCTCAACCTTTACCTCCACTCCTAAACTTTTCCCTGCCCACCCACCCATCCACCCATCCATCCATGCTTTCACTCACCCACCCATCCAACCACCCACCTACTCACCCACCCACCTATCCATCCATCTCTCCATGCCTCCACATCCATCCATCCCTCCGCCCACCCATCCACCCACCCATCCACCCATCCGTCCATCCACACATCCATCCACCCATCCACCCACCCATCCATCCATCCATCCATCCACCCACCCATCCATCCATCCACCCATCCGTCCATCCACACATCCATCCCTCCGCCCACCCATCCACCCACCCATCCACCCATCCGTCCATCCACACATCCATCCACCCATCCACCCACCCATCCATCCATCCATCCATCCAC
>JAQQAC010023519.1:2554114-2570733 GCA_029783875.1 Phataginus tricuspis
AGTAAGAATAGTAGTGCTTCAGAATCGTGCTACTATAGATGATCTGCGGTTAAAAAAATATATATATATGAAATATAACAGTTTCCAAAAATGTGTTGTTTTATCTAATTTTTCTGCCTTTGCTATATATCTGTATTTCTGTTCCATTAATGTGTGTACTTAATTTAATTAGTAGTTTGTTAAAACCTATACATGCCTCATACTTAAAATTACTGTGCACCATAATACTTTCAACAGGCACAGTCGCAGGGAGGCCATCAGGTGAGAAATTGGGGGCCAACAGACATGAGGCTCGGAACCTCACCCCCCAGTTTTGAGAGAAATCTTCTGCACCTGTGGATGTATTGTTGCCCTTGTCCAGCTCAGATCAAAGCTCAGTCTATAGGCATAGACGTGCTCACCTGCAGTTACCTTCTAATAGCACTAGATTTATTTTCTATCTTTATTCTACTTCACATAAATTCAATAAATAGACTTATTTTATACTACAGAATGTAGGGAAGTAAACTTTGTTAAAAGCCTCCTGTTAGAAACTATCTACTTGCTATATTCTCTATTATACCTATGTAATACTTGAAAAAAAAAAAGGCAGCGGGGAAATGTTGGGAGTTCTCACAGAAGAATGTGCAGCTGTTAATTTGGAACTTTTTGTTTTGTGTCAGCCCGAGTCTGCAAACAGCTCAGGCTGCACCCTTGTTATCTCAAGCAAAGTAAGTCTAAGGAGGTTGGCTGCACACCCCAAACTTCAGGGGACGGAGTTGAACCACAGTTCAAGGAACTGTATCAACGTAGGGACGGCTCTGTGTTCTTTTTCTCTCCCTGGGAAAGAATGATTTAGCCTTGAAGTCTGAGAAAGGATGATTTAGCCTCCTTCTTCCATGCTTTTTTAAATTAGTTCTAAGAACCTGGCTTACAGTTGCCGGAAACTTACATGGCTTGCAGCTATATGTGTCCCCTCCCCGAGTGCCAGAATAGAGGCTGGTAGTCAGAGACGGGTAAGACTGGCAAAGGGAGATACCAACCTAAGATAGGACACAAACCATGCTGTTTGAAGTCTGATGACGGGTAAAGATCTCCTTTGTGGCTCTCAGCCTAAGACAGGCACAGTCTTCTATTATGACAATAGAATTTGTCATAAAAAATAAAAAAGGGGGAGATGTGGGGAGCCGTGTTTGGTTACTGCTTGACATAAGTGAAGCCATTTTGTGAACTTGCTCCATATTGTAGAGAGAACTTGTTTATCCTGCAACTTTTGTCCTTGAACAAGTTGTTTTGAGACGTGAATGTCTGGGAACAGAGTAACCGTTCCTTGGTCCTGGGAACGGGGAACTTGATTAAGAAAACAACTCTCTGTATGATAAGGTAGTGTCTTTGTTGTAATGCCAATATACTGTGGATAGTTTCATAACAAGACTGCATATATACCAAAGAGAAATAAAGCATTTTGGCTTTCTGCACCGACAGACTGCCCTCCTGTGATCTTTGTATCGACAAACCCTCGCCCCCCCATTCAGGTACCGTTCCACTCCTGCCGGCAGGCTCCGGCAGAAGGGGGGATGTTTGGGAGTAACCTCTGTGTAGGATCAATTAAAAAGTCTGCACCCAAATATAAAACCCCAAAATAAAAAAGTCTGCAACATGTTATGAGCTGAATCGTGTCCACCACCTCACCCTCTGGGAATTCGTGTGTTGAAGTCCTAACCCTCAGGGACCTCAGACTGTGACTATCTTTTGAGACCCAGTTTTTAAAGAGGGGGTTACATTAAAATGTGGTCATTAGGGTGGGCTCTGAGCCAGTGGGACCAGTGTCCTTATAAGAAGAGATCAGGACACAGACAAGAACAGAGGAGAGACCACGTGAGGAGACAGGAGGAGACAGCCGTCTGCACGCCCAGGAGACACCAGCCCTGCCCACACCTGCATCTCCGACTGTGAATTGGTACAACCACTCGGAAACGGTTTTGTTGTCTTCTACTAAAGTTACGCAAACATGTCCCTCATCATCCAAATCTATGTCTAGGTAGACACCCAACAGAAATGCATATATTTTCATAAAACATATTCAGGCAACCCAAACGTCCAACATCAAGGTGGATAAACAGATAAACCATGGCATATTGGTGGTGGAAACTAACATGCTCCCAAAGAGGGATGAATCACAGACATACTGTGAGGTGCCAGACGCCAGACGTAAGAGAACATTCCGCATAATTCCACGTGTGAAAAGTTCAAAAGCAGGCAACCCGATGTGCAGCGAGGGAAGACGGGACAGTGGTTACTCTTGGGGGGCTAGTGATTTCGGGAAGGGGCCTCTGGGCACATTCTGCTTTTCACCCTGGGCTGTGGCCGGCCCCGTGTTCGCTTTGTGATGATTTACAGAGTTTGTCAGTTACGTCCTTTTCTGCACGTGTGTTGTATGTAGCTCAATAAAAAATGTTAACTTCATCAAGAAAGGCAATAGAACTAAAGGTGGTGGTTGTTAAATCCTCAATGACAGATAAATGGGTAAAGAAAACGTAATACATAGATATACATACACATACCATATGGAATACTATTCAGCCTTAGAAAAGGAAGTTCTGCATCAGGCAACAAGGTGGATGACTCTTGAGGATGTCACATGAGGGGAAATGAGCCAGTTATGGAGGGACAAACAGCACATGATCCCATTTATATGAGGCCCATGGCATAAGGAAACCCATGGGGACAGAGAGAGCAGGACGGAGCTGGAGACGGGGCTCAGCCGTCGCTGGGCATGGAGTCAGGTACACAGACGGACCTGTTCTAGAGCTCTGTTGAACGGCAAGGTGCCTCGGGCTCACGGGGCAGTTGGTGCACATCAAATCTTGTCAAGAGAGTAGATCTCATACTACGTGTTCTTACCACAATAAAATGAACATTTTTAGAAAGGGCCGCGGCGCGACGCGGGAATGCAGAGCAGCCCTCCCTACAGCAGGCTGGGGCAGGACACGGGAATGAGTGGGTGGTGGTGACGTTTCTACAGGGACACAGGTGCCGCCTCAGGCTCCCACCCGGGCGCATCACAGGGGTCCAGGGCACACAGCCCGACCCTGACGTCCTGATGGACCCCATCCCAGCAGGAAGCCCTCGTGGCCAGTGCCCAGGGTCCTCACCTTGCTCTCGGGTCTGCTGAAGGGGACCTGCAGCCGGTCCATGGCCTCGATCATGGCTCGCATGCACACGAAGATGTTTTGATAGACCAGGGGTCGGAAGGCCTTGCGGTCCTCCTCCGAGTAGCCCGCCCCGTGGATGATGCGCATCTGCTTGATGAATGTGCTCTTCCCGCTCTCCCCGGGGCCTGCGGGGACACAGCGGTCAGTTCAGCCCTCGGGGGCTCCCGCCGTCCACGCCCACCCCGACCCCGGCCTCCTGAGTTCAATCCCAGCTCAGCCACGGCCGCGCTCTGTGACTCAGTTTCCCCACCTGTACAACATGGTTCTAAATAAGCCCTGCCTGCTGAATCGACGTGTTGGTTGAATGAGTTCATTGTAAGATGCTCCCAGGAGGGGCCGGCAGACCGCGGCCCTCGGGACCAGTCCAGCCAGACACCTGTTCTGGCACGGCCAGTGAGTTTTCTTCAGTTTGTATGGTTTTTACATTTCTAGTGCTTTTTATGGTTATGGCTTTTACGTTCTTAAATGGCCCAAAGGAATCAAGATCATTTCCTGATGCGTGACAACTATATGAAATTCAGGTTTCAGCAGCCATAAATAAAGTTTTATTGGCACATAGTATTGCCCATTTGTGGCCCTTTCCAGAAAAAGTTTGTGGGCCCCTGGCTTAGAACATGCCTAGACATAGTAAGAGCTACATTAGTGTTCACTATTAGTATTAGGAGTATTTACCATAATCACTATTATTATTTGCTATAATGATTTCAGGTACAGAAACTTCTGTGAAGGCAATAAAATAGGATAAATAGATAAAGACTATTTAGTTGACTACTATAGTTGAGCGTCAAGGAAGGTCTCTTGGTGGATGTCTGCTGGCTGGGAAAGATGCTCTTGTGTCCAGATCTGGAGGTAGGGTGTTCCAGGCAGAGGGAACAGCCTATGCAAGGGCCCTGGGGCAGGACCAGGCCTGGTTTGTTAGAGGAACAGCCAGGAGGCCCTTGTGGCTGGAACAGAGTGAGTGAAGGGGATAGAGGGAAGGGCGGAGTGCAGGGAGGGGAGGGGGCAGGCTGTTCAGGGCCTTGTGGGCAGGAGTTAGGCTTTGACCCCAGGGAGGTGGGAGACTAGAGGGCTGTAGGCAGAGGAGGGGGACCTGATGCAGGGGCTCACAGGTGCCCTCTGATGGTCTCTGTGGGGAGGACAGACCATGGCGGGTGGGCAGGAAGGAGGCAGGAGACCAGAGAGGAGGGGACTGTGCTGATCCTGATGGGTGATAATGGGGTGGACCCGGTGGTCGCAGCGCAGCTACAGAGAAGGGCGTTGTGGGCTGCCCAGGTCACACCCAAGCGGCCAGCCCTGGGTTTGTGACAATAACTCTGGACTCTTCAAGAGCCCAGGGCTAGACGCTCAAAGACCAAGGCTCAGTTCCCTGCTGTCTGAGCTCCGCGATCTCCCCTCCTCTGCGCCTCCGTTTTCTCCTCTGCACAAAGGCCGTGACGGCCGAGCTGGGGGTGTGGGCCGGGAGGCCCCTCCAATGGCTCGTTGCCCTGCCCGGCTCCTGGGGGCCACTGGCATGGGGTCTTTCCAGGGGCAGCCGGGGGCTGGAGCAGAAGGAACTGGCACACACAGTACAGGGAAGAAGTGGCCTGGCTGGAGGCCAGAAGGGGGGAATAGGAGCAGAGGGACCTGTGTGGGGACAAAGGCGGGAGTGTGGGGAGCGGTGAGGGTGGGAGTTACCGCCTGCATCACCTCCTCAGGAGCCCCTGTGCTCGCCAGCCCACGTGAGGACAAGGAGGGCAGGTCGGGGGGTGACACCGGCTGCTCATAAAGTCCACTGGACTCCAAGTCCAAGGAAAAAGAGCAGCTTTTCTCTCGCCCACGAGTGGGGACACTGGGAAAGCCAGCCAGACGGGAGTCAGGAGTGCTGGCTGACTGGGGGCACGTATCCCTCTAGCCGCCCGTGGTCATCGGCCCACTCTGTCACCTTTCAGCGGGACGCCAACCCGCTGATGTATTCAGGGACAGGTCACAAGGTGTCGGGTCTGCTACTTACTTGCAAAAGGTTCAGAAAAAAAAATGAATATGTATGTATTAAGTATATAAATGCAGAGTAAATACATTCTAGATATAATCATGCATTATATACATTGTGAGTGTATACATGCACGTGTATACAAGCACATGTATATATATACAGGGAAGGGGTTGAAAATGAAGGAAATGTGGTATAATTCTTGTAGCGGCAGAAGAAAGAAGCCAGGTCCAATTTTTCTGTAAGTCTGAAAGGATTTCAAAATAAAAAGTTAAGAAAGGGGAAATAAAAAAAAAAAACCACCCTAAATGTCATATGAGATGCTGGATTGGATAATGGGCCAGAAAAAGGGCCTTAAGGGGAAAAGCAGATCCCAAGTTTGGAGTTCAATCAATAGTAATATCATTAAGGGGAGGGGGGGCTGGCTAGGAGCAGAGGGGACCTCCCGCTGCCACCGTCCCACTTTCCTGTACGCGTGAAATAATTCCAAAATGAAAAGGTGCCCTGCCCCCTAAGAAGAATAAAATCAAACAATGCCACAGGCCCACAATCTGACTTGCCAACAGGGAACAGAATGGGTCCCAGAGTCCAGGATTTCTTGGGTTGTGGGAATGGGAACGTGTTGAGCTCACTACATTTTCCTGCGTGGAACACGGGGACCTCCCAGTCAGCGAGATGAACCGGCAAGCCCTCGCTGGGCAACCTGGGAGGCCATGCAGTCTGTGGGGCTCTGGCGGTCAGGGGACGGCAGAGGCGGCCGTGAGCCCGCTGGTCCCCGAGAGTGGAGAGCCCAACGCCTCCACCCCGCCCGAGCCTCATGGGGAGAGAGGGAAGGCTCTTGGCCCCATTTTTGGGGTGGGGAAATTGAGGGGATTGCTTTGGGTCACGCAGCTAGTAAGTGACCGAGCTGAGACCGGTTCTGTCTGCGGCCAGAGCAGGTGGGTTTCGGTTATCACACAGCAACTGCCCATAGGCCTGCTGATAAAAATACCACCGCCACCGAGAACACCTACAGTAACAATAATCACAGCAGGCATCTGCCAGGCCCTGGCCAAGGCCCTCTGTGTGACCCGGTCAGTCCTCTGCGCTCTGCTGTTTCTCCATTTGCAGAGGAGGTTTGGGGGTGAGAGGCGAGGCACCTTTCCCGGGATCACACAGCTAGTGGAGAAGCAGAGCAGTCAGTTCAAGCGGCCATCGGGGCCTTCGCCAACAAAATGGGACCCGGCCTGTCGGCTGGGCTGGGCGTCATCAAAACATCAGCTACCTTGACGTTAACGGGGGCCGGACACGCCTCTGGGTGCTGCCTGCAGTAGGGGACTGGCCCTCCCTCCTGGCTGCCTCCCAGCTCTGACCTCAGGTCCGTCCCAGAGAGCAGAGGACAGTCAGGTCTCACAAAGCCACTACTTGCCGTGATGCATTGATTTTTTTTTTATTTTGGTCTCTTCTCTTCTGCCTCATTAAAGAAAAAAATAATTGCTGGTTGCCACCCACAACCTGGATTTTGTGACTCAGGACTGGGTCACCACCTGAAACCTGAACAGCCCCATGGGGTGGGAGCCCCTCCGCAGCCCATGACTGTCCCACAGCCCCCAAGGATTCTGGAAGCTCTCCAGCCCCCGGCTCCTGGCCTGCTTGGGGACAATGGGGCTGGGGGCTGGGGGTAGAGCTCTTTCCACCGGGCACAGCCCTGCAGCCCAGAGGGGAAGTGCCTGCTCCCTCGGGGACGGACAAGGAAGTGGAATCGAGCAGATGCCAGGAGCTGGCCCAGCCCAGGGCATCATGAGACACCCGCGCGGCTCCTTCCGTGGAAATGGCGGCCCCTCGGACCCCCGCCCGCCCCAGGGCCCAGGGCGCCAGGCAGCTCGGCCTCTAGGTCCAGCTCTGTCTCGGACTGGCTGCTGAGCCCAGACCACTCTTGCTGCCTCCCTGGGCCTCAGTTGCCCCATCTGCCATTGGGGTTCTGTGGCTTTTCTCTCTCAAGGCACATTCACAGGGCAGTCAACCACATGGGCTTGGACCCAGCATTCTGGGTTCCGATCCTGGGCAACGCACCTCACCTTTCTGGGCCTCGGTTTCCCCATCTGGGGAGATGAGTCGTTCCTACCTCAAGTGCTAAGGACAGAGTTGCTTCATTCGGACTCTCGCCCCTCCCCAATAGCCAATCACTTCCTGCCAGGGACAGACCCCTGGTCCCCTGGCCTGCTTCCTCAAGAGGATCAGTCACCTCCAGGAAAAAATAACTTTTGGATTCAGTTCCTGTTTTCAAGAAGAGAGGGAGCAGCCCCAGGGCTGGGATGGGGGTGGTGGAACCCACACCCCACAGGGCTGCCCACGGGGCCACCATCAGCACATGGGGTCAGAGACGTCCTCCCCTCCCCATTCTCTCCTTACCCAGTCCCAGCAGAAGGGGCTTCCTGGACAGTGGGCAGAGCAGTGTTGGGCAAGGGACCTTCCCAACTTGGGGAAGATATGGGAAAACCACCCCTGAAATTCACTCATTCTCTTAAAAGGCATGGCCCGGGCATCTGCTGTATGTCATGTTCACTGTACTCCTGGGCCAGATGCTGGGGACACAGGTGTGAGTAAGACAGACACGGCCCCCACCCTGGTGTGAGGCAACACAGTAGCTGAGACCTGCCTTGAGCCAGAGCGCCAGCTGTGCAGAGGCGTGGGTGACGCTGAGAGCGCTTGGTGGGGAGAACAGCATGTGCAAAGGCCCTGAGGTGTGGATAAATGAACCCGGGCTGTGCAAGGAGGGAACTCTCTCTCTAGAGATGCCCTTAGCCCTGACAGATAGAGGAAAAGGGAGCAAGGACAGAAAGAAGGCAGGAGGAGACATCACTACAGGTCCTACAGACATGAAAGGCCAACAAGGGAATGTTATCCAAGATGTTACACCCGTACATCTGGCAACTCTGGAGAAATAGGCACGTTCTTTGAAAGACACCAGTAACCAAGCTCACTCACTCACGAAGAAATAGTTAGCCTACTTAGTCCTATTTCTTAAAAATATTTCACATATGATGTTACTAATACAATAAGAGCCTATGTATTAAAGAAATTAAAAAAAAAAAGAAATAGCTATTCAGGCAATTAAATTCTTAATGAAAACCTCCAGATTCAGACAGCCTCATCGATGGTTTTACCAACTGTTTTAAGGAAAATGTGAAACATCCAAGGAAGAGTAAAGAATAGCCAGGTGGCTGCTGCCAAAATATGATGGAAGGGAACAGGAGCTGGGGTCTGAGAAGTCAAGGGGGGCTGGAGTTTGGGTTTCACGCCATGCCAGGTTCCTTGGAGAACTAAATGGGGAAGGAGGGATGTCCTTTCACCGAGTTCTAGACTAGAAGTGGAAGGGCTCTGGATTAAGGTGCAGTTCCTGGGGACACTGTGATCCCGGCCTCCTGTCTCTCCACTCCTCAGGGCTGCTCACTCTGAGCAAGGGAGAGAGTACAGCCACCATAAGGTGACCAGCCTCCTCTGGTCTGGGGCAGGCAGATGTGACTTGGGGACACCCAGGACCTTCCCCAGCCCCCTGCCCAGGTCTCAGGGATCCCAGGAGACCCTCCAGGGCCAGCGTCCTGGGGTTAGGCCAGCAGGCAAGGTGGCTGGGGGAGGGGACACGTGTGGGTGACAAGGCTTGGAGATCTCAGAGGTCATAACCTCGGAGGCCGACAAGCCGCCACCCCCCATCTCCCAGCCACTCCTTCCTTTCACCCTGTTTTATTTTGCTTCTTGCTATTCCTGCTGCCGGAAATTATTTTATCTGCTTGTTCGTTTGCGGGTTTAATGTCTGCCTCCCTCAGGGCAAGGCGAGGTCCCCTCAGCCGGGATGTTTTCCATCTCCCGTGCTTCTGTGTCCCCACAAGTCACCCAGTAAATCCTGAATGAATGAAGGAACCAGTCAAGCAAGCAATCCGGCAGAGCCACATGGCAATGCTCTTGCCCAAAGGACTCGGCGCCGATGCACCGCGAAACAGACCCGGGTCCGGCCCGCCCGGGGCACGGCGGGGCCCTCCGGAGAGGGACGGAGCGATGGGCTCGGCAGCCCGGGCGGGCGGCGGACCCGCGCGCCCCATTCCCTCCCCGGGACTGCGGAGCTGGTAGGGCGAGCTGGGCCTGCCGGGCGGGAGTCGGGCGGAGCCGGCAGACACCCCGCGGGGCGCCCGGGCCCCGGACTCACCCAGTAACAGCAGCTTGAGCTCCCCCCGGTCCCGCTTCTTCTGCTCCAGGAGGATCTTGTTGATCTCCTGGTCGATTCGGGCGGCCGCCTTCTCGTCCTCGGTCAGGCACCAGGGACAGCAGCGCCAGGTCAGCGCGCGGGCCATGGCGCGGGCCTCAGACGGCACGAGGCCGCATGGCCCCCGGCGTCCCCGCGGACGGCCCCCGCCAGGCTGGCCGGTCGGGGCAGCGGACGCCCAGGGGCCGCCCCCCCCGGCCCGGGACCCCGGCGAGTGGCTCGGCGAGGCCCGAGTGCCGCGCACAGGGCGGCTCTGGGGACTGTGGGGAGACTCAGGGCTCCCCGCCCACCTCCAGACCTGCCCGGCCCGGCCCAGCAGGCTGACGGCGGCGCGGAGGTGAGCCGGGGGCCCCCGGGGAGGGCGGGGCGCTGGCGGGAAGAGCCCAGCCACCGTCTGGGTCCCCGCGGCGCGGGCCTCCTTCCTCATTCTGGAGAAGGGGTGGGCTCCGCCCCGGGGGCCCTGCCGCCACAGGCTGTCCCCAGGCCCACCCCTCTCCTCCGGACCAATTAGGACCCAAAGGGATCTTCCCCCAAAACCAGCGGAGGCCAGGCGGCGCCCGGTGTCCTAAGGGCTTCGGTGAATGGCAGGTTTCCTGCGCACCTCGCCCCGGAGTTCCTGTCATCACCCCGGATGTGCAGATGAGCAAACTGAGGCAGATCCTGCAGCGACTTGCCTGGCCGCCCAGCTGGGATACGGCCGGGCCAGAGCCGGCTTGCACCCATGGGCCCCAAGCTCTAAATGCTGACAGGGCAGCTTTGGCGGTGGGGTGTCGTGGGGGGGAGCAGCATTCATTCTTCCTGCAAACATTTATTGATCACCTATTGCGTGCCAGTTTCTCTGCACAGCAGGGAACAAAATGACATTTTGTCAAACGTTGACCTGCCGGCCTAGCCTTCTAGTTAGAGGGAGAGGTAGGGAAATGGACTGTCAAAAACATCCAAGCCTGTTGGATGGTCTTACCCTCTGAGCAAAAAATGAAGCAGAGACTGGAGACAGGAGCCATTGGGGGACTCAGATTGGAGGCCTCGAGTCCGTCCTGCCCTGACTCCCACCTCCCTCAGGACCCTAGAAGGAGGACAGGGACACGGTGGGGGTGCTGGGTGGCTGTCAACACATGCTGCTTCCTAGACACACACACAAAGGGAGGTCTCCAGTTGTCTCCAATCTGGCAGATCTGGGCCGTGTTTGGGGGCAGAATCCCCTTTGAAAGGTTCTAGAAAGTTCCAGAACATACTGTGGGGGACTCTGGACCCTTCACAGATGGCACTCTGGAGGCTCAGAGAGGGTGAGCAGAGTACCTGGGGTCACACAGCCGCAACCACCCCCCTGCCCCCACACCCAGCCTGCACACGAACCTGTGGTTTTCTTTGCTGTTGATTCATAACAAATGGCAGATGGGAAGTTGGATAGGGGCCCCGCTGGGTCACTGGGGCCGGCAGACGCTGCTCTGCACCCCCACCCTCCTGCCCCCAACCGGATGGCGGTGAGGAGGGCTGCTCCCCGACACGGGAGGCCTGGGTGACTTCCCACTCCTGGGCAGATGAAGAAAAGCAGAAATAGTCATCGGCCATGAAGAGCTGGGAGGGCGGCTGCAGAATGCCAGGAGCAGGCTGAACCAGACGGCCGGGCTGAGGCAGACCAAGCTGGGCACAGAAGTCTGAGGCTCAAGAACACTGACGGGACACCTGGCCCCCAGCACCCGTGGCTCCCACGGGCCTCAGGACACGTCTGTGAATTTCTCCAGCCTCATCATAAATGTGCCTTCCTCCCCAAGTGGAACGTCTTATCCATGTGCCAGGTATCATTCAGGACATCCGTCCCTGGCTGCTCATCAGGGACTACCAGGGAGGCTTGGGTGCGTATTTTTTAAAACGCACACATACACACAAGAAGACACATCACACATGAATCTATAACCTAAACATTCTTGTAAAACCAGCACCCACATCATCCCCACCCCAGGCCAAGACTGAGGATATATCATCAGCCCCGGGAGGGTCTCTCACCTTCTCTCCAAAAGAAATATCTGCCTGTGGCCGAGCATTCGCTGCTGCTCTGAATTCTACAGTATTTCTGTGTTTGGGGAGTTGTCTTTGGAAGTCAGGTTTATTTTGGTTTTCATGTTTTAGATATATATATGGCCTCTCATTCGCTTTCTTTGGTGTCCGGTTCTATCTATGAGTTTTAACAAAAGTACAGAGTCGTGTAAATTACCACCACAACAGAGTACGGCACCATCACCAGAGAAAACTCTGTCCTGCTGCTCCTTGGCGGTCAGACCCTCGCCCCACTCCTAGACCCTGGAAACCGCTCATCTGTTCTTTCTTGCTGTCTCCTCGAGAATGTCGTATAGACGCAGTCCTACATTCTGTAGCGCTTGAGATGGGCTTTTCACTTAGCCCTGGAGATGCATCTATGCCATTGGTTATATCAGGGGCCCATTCCTTGTGACTGCCGGGTGGTTTTCTGTGGGGTGGGTGTGCCTCCATCTATCTGTTCCTCCAGAGAAGACGTCTGGGTTGTTTCCAGTTTGGTGTGTTCGTGATCATGCGTAGTGCCGTAATAAACATACCTGTTCAGGTTTCGTGTGACCATTGGTGTTCGTCTCTCTAGGGTAAATTCCCAAAAGTGAGGTTGTCAGGTCAGAAGGCAATTGTAAGTTTAACTTTGTAAGAAACTGCTCAATGGTTTCCCAAAGTGGCCGTACCATTTTGCATTCCCACCAGCCATGTGTGAGAGACCCATTGTTCTGCATCCTTGTCAGCACTTGCTATTGTCTGTCTTTTTTTATTTTAGCTGTTCTAAGATGTGTGTAATGGTACTTCTTATAGATTTAATCTGCATCTCCCTGATCAGCTAGTGGTGTTGAGTATCTTTTCACATGTCTAGGTCCCTATCCAGGTATCTTCTTTGGTGGAGGGTCAGTTCAAATACTTTGCCTTTTCTTTTTGTGGGCTGTTTAGTGGGTCAGTGTTGTGCTTTGCGAATCCTTTATATAGCCTGGATACAAGTCCTTTATTGGGTATGTGGTTGGCAAATATTTCCTTCCAGTCTGCTTGACTTTTCATCCTCTTAACTGGGTCCTTTATGGACAGAACTTTCCTCTCACGATGTTCAATTTATCAGTTTTTTCCCTCTCTGGATTGTGCTTTTTGTGTATCTAAGAACTTTTTGCCAAACTGAAGGCTAAAGGTGTTTCTTCTAGTCTTATTGTTTTACAATTTACATTTAGATCTATGATCCATTTTGAGTTAATTTTTGTGTAGGCCGGGATTCTCTCTCTCTCTTTTTTTTTTTTTTGCATATGGACGCCCAGTTGTGTCAACACTATTTGTTGAAAAGACTTCCCTCTCTCCCTTGAATTCTCTTGGCACCTTTGCCAAAATCGTTTCACCCGACTTACGTGAGTCTGTTTGGCTGGTGGTGTTTCGATCCTCTGTATCCCACAAACATCCTGTCGGTTTGTTCCGTTGATCACCGAGAGGCATGAGGAAGTTTGGAAGCATGATTGTGGACTTGGATATTTCCCCTTTCATCTCTACATTTTGCCGCATGCATTTTGCCGCGATGAGTATGTCCTTTTGGTGAACTGATTCTCTCATGTAATGTCCCTCCGCACTCCCTTGCTTCTCCTCATAAACTTACCAACTGAACGAAGCAACCGTAAACATCATGTTTAGTTCCTGCCTCTTTCGAACGTGATGTGAATGGAATTGCACAAGACGAACTCTGGTGTGTCCAGGTTCTGTGATAGCTGTGTTTAGGGTTGGCTGTGTCCTAACGTGACTCTGGCACACGGTTGTAATCCATTCATCCTCACCGCTGTTACACTATTCCACTGGGTGGCTGTCCTACCATCTATTCATCCATTCTTTTTTTTTTTTTCCTTATCAGTGTTCTCTTTTTATTTATGTTTAATGGAGACATGGTTGACATAGAACATTATATTAGTTTCCGGTGTATGACTTGGTGGTGATTATTTGTATGTATAGTGTGAAATGGTCCCCACAGCAGGTCTAGTTGACATCCATCACCAATCATAGTTACAAACCTTTTCTTGTGATGGGAACCATTACAATCTACTCTCTTGGCCACTTTCAGATACATGCCAGTATTGTCCCCTGTGGTCTCTGTCCTGTTGGTGGGCACCTGGCACGTGCCCTTTGGTTTCTGTACGCATGACGGCTTTTTGTGGGAAAATAGCCACTGTGGGACTGCTGGGTTACAAGCTATTTCCCAGATGTTAACTACCTTTCGCCGAAGTGCGCACACCAACGTGCCCCCCGGCTAGCTCTCATGAGTTTTTATAGAGCTGAATGTATTCCACCCAAAGAGTCTCCTTTATTCAGAAATGATGCACTCGTTGCTGCTTCTCTGGAATGAAACTGTCCTCCTCCCTGTTGAATAAGGAATAGGACGTTTACAGAGTTTCAGAGTACTCACTCCACCTCGGTTCCTGGAAGTGGTGGCTGCTGGGGGCCACAGCTGCGTCCCTCCCTGGCCCCTGCCTGCCCTTGCCACACCCGAGGTCAATGCTAGGGTACAAAGGTCCCCCCCCTCCTTTTTTTAAATGAAGTCACATTTTTGGGTAAGATCAAAAAGCACGCAGCGATCCCACTTCTGGGTGCATCTGCAAAGGAATGGAAAGCAGCAGCTTGGACAGGTGCTTGCACACCTATGCTCACGCAGCATCTCACGGGAGCCAATGGGTGGGAACAACCGATGTCCATCACCCTCTCTTCCTCCCTCGCTCCCACTCTCTCCCTCCGCTCCAGCCTCACGGGCGTCCTGGCCGTTCCTGCCCCAGGACCTTTGCAGAGTTGTCCCTCTGCCTGGAAAGCCCTTCCATCAGATCGAGGCACCTGTCCTGCCTCCCTGCTGTTTCTCCAACGATTACGTCGCCAGCATGGAAGGCTTCCCCAGCTGCAGCCGCATTGCCTAGGACAGTGTCGGACACACAGTGGGCCTTGGAGGCACAACCCACAGATAAAGTAAATAAACTGCAGGATGTGGAGAAACTGGAGCCCTTCTGTGACGCTGCTGGGAATGTGAAAAGGGATACCCGCTGTATAAAACAGCCTCAAAAAGTTAAAAAGAGTTACCTGTGGTCCCCCAACCCCACTCCTAAGGGTGCATCCAACACAGTAGACAGACTTGTGCACACCCGTGCTCACAGCAGTCAAAAGGTGAAGCAACTGGAGTGTCCGTCCATGGACACATGAACAGTGTGGCCTGTCCACCCCTGGAATGTTACTCAGCCATGGAAAGGAAGGACACCCTGACACCCGCTACAGTGTGGGTGACCTCAAGGACATGGTGCTCAGTGGAATAAGCCAGACACGGAAGGACAGACCCTGTCTGATCCCCCTCCCAGGAGGTCCCTTGGGGAGCCCCATCCACAGAGACAGAAAGTGGGTGGTGGGGCCGGGGGCTGGGGGAGGGGGTGGGGAGTGTTTCATGGGGACAGAGCTTCACTTTGGGAAGATGGAAAGTTCTGGAGATGGATGGGGGAGTAGGGGTGGCTGCACATGTGATGGTGGTCAATGCCACTGAGCTAAACACTTAAAATGGTTAAGGTCAATTGTGTGTCACATGTATTTACCACGACTAAAGAATGTTTTAAAGGAAGAAAGACTGAAGGAAGATTGCAGAG
The DNA here is from genome assembly GCA_029783875.1 of Phataginus tricuspis. Lineage (NCBI taxonomy): Eukaryota > Metazoa > Chordata > Mammalia > Pholidota > Manidae > Phataginus > Phataginus tricuspis. Next base: position 2,569,172 of record JAQQAC010023519.1, read on the forward strand.
AGATTGCTGATCCAACAGTCAGTTACAGGCTGGGGAGGAGGGTGCCTTCCCAAGGGCCCCAGGGGCAACGACTGGCACGTTGGGCCCAGAGCCTGGGCATCTCCCCCATCCGAGCCCCCCGCCCCGGTAAGGAGACGCAGGATGTTCCAGCCCAGCAGTGCAAATGAGCCTGAGGTCAGGGGCCCAGGGCAGGAGGCACACTCCCCAGGGAGCTGTGGCCATGGCTCCTGGGAGGTCAGACGCAGCCCGAAGGTGCCAGGGCCCCAGCCAACCGCATGGGGACCAAGTGATTCCCTGGAGTCCTTCAGGGCCCCGCCTCTGCCCCCACTCTACCCCGCTGTAGCCAGCGACAGGAAATAAGCCACAGGGGGCCACGACATTTAGGAACAAAATTTATTCCAATTTAAAACAGAATTCATTTCAGGAGAAAGATATGAAAAGTCAATTTCCATCAGGTATCTCTGGATTAAGGGGTCAGGGCCCCAACACGCTGAGCAAAGCCCACCGCCCACCCACCTGGATGCGGGTGACCTTGGCCACTAGAGGTCGGCACCACGTCCTCCCATCACCGCCAGCGTGTGACAATACATGCACTTCAAATGACAAAAGGTTTAAAAACAGCATTTTTATATAATAGTCTTTTTTAAAATAGGTTAAGGTTTAAATCGTCTGGAATCAGGACTGTGTAATTAATATACAGGTATGACTGGAGGCTGCCCACCTGGCGAGCCGGCCGGCACGCGTGCCCACTGCCGCTGGGGGCCTGGCACGGGGACGCCTCTGGGGAGGCAGGGCACGCGCAGGGTCTCCCTTCTGCTGGCACAGGAGGCGCCGCTCACAGAAGGTGGGCGGGAGGGCACACCCCGGCTGGCACTGGCCCGGAGCCAGCCGCGGACCCTCGGGGGCAGGGGGTGGCTTGGCCCCGATGCTTGGCACAGTGTCCCCTCTCTGGGAAGGGTTAATACTCTGGTGCCCCCAACCCACCTGCTCACTCCACCCTCTCAAGAGCCCGACCCTGTCCCTTTTTGTGATCTCGGCCCTTGAGAGGTGTTAAGACACGGAGACTCACGTCCAGCGAGGACCCCGAGCTCCCCCCGTGGGCCCATGGGCGCCGTCGGCTTCCCACCCACCCACGGCCGAGCCTGGAGGTCACGTACACACCCTCTCGCACAGACCCATGGCACAAAAGAACTTCGCGGCAGACGCCAAGGGCAAACCGGTGTGAAAGGCTGGGGCCCCCCAGGTGGGGCTGATCACCAGGAATGGGTCCTCCCACCTTCCATCGCACACGGCCCCTCCAGGCCCGCGGGGGGTGGCGAGGAGGAAGAGGGCCAGGTGCACGGGAATGGTGTTTGGTTGGTGTGATTTTCTGGGTCGGCTGGCGGCCCAAACGAGCAGCAGCTGCACAGACCCTAACGGGCAGGGCCCAGCGTGGCGGGGGTCCGAGGCACCGCGGGCAAGTCAGTCCCGTCACGTCTGTGCGCGCGCGCACACACACACACACACACACACACACACACACGCAGAAACACTGTAGTGCTCAGCCTACGCCCGACACGTCT
>JAQQAC010023519.1:2570743-2603315 GCA_029783875.1 Phataginus tricuspis
CTGTAGTGCTCAGCCTACGCCCGACACGTCTGTACACACACACACACACGCACGCACGCACACGCACGCACACACACGCACGCAGAAACACTGTAGTGCTCAGCCTACACCCGACACGTCTGTACACACGCACACGCACACGCACACACACGCACACGCACACACGCACGCACGAAGAAACACTGTAGTGCTCAGCCTACGCCCGATGAAAAGGCCGCCTCCCCCAGGCCCGGCATTCCAGCCCCAGAGCCCCTCCTGGAGGAGCCCGGCCGACGGGGGGCGGGCGGCGGCCACGCCCTCCCCGCGCCCTTCGGGGACAGACCTGAGAATATTCTGAAAAAGTCCCCACCCCACCCTCCCGGTTTCCAAATTGGCCACAGAACGTTCAGGGAACAAAAGCGACCCCCGACCCACGAGGGCCTCCCTTCTCCGGGCCCCGGCCGCAGACTTCATCTTGTTTTGTTTTCCTCAAAAAGAAAAACTGGTTAGGCACTTCCCAGGGTGGGCAACGGGGGGCGCCACCCACCCCCTCTTCTTAGAGTCCAGTGAGCAAAACACAGCGAAAGTGGTGAGGGTGTCAATAACTTAAAAAAAGAAAGGAAAGTCACAGCGTCGCGTGCCAGCGCCCCCGGGGGCGGGGGGCCCAGGAGGGGCCACCGGGAGTCTGAGGCCGCCCCGCTGCTCCCCGCTGCTCTCGCGTTCCTGTTTCCTTTTTCCATTTTTGTTTTGTTTTTCTTAGAAAAAAGCGAGCCGCGAGTCAAGGCCAGAAAAAGGCGGCCTTGCCGCTGACCAGGGTGAAAGGAGCAGAGGTGACAGAATGAAAACGTCCATCCCCGGATAGCTGTGAAGTAAAAACCACCTGTTAGAGGTGACAGCCGCCCCCCGGCCGCGCGGCTCAGACCAGGTTGTACTCCTTCAGGTTGAGCTGCAGGATGGTGTCCTTGACAGCCGCGAAGACGAAGCGGATATTCTCCGTGTCGGTGGCGCACGTGAAGTGCGAGTAGATGATCTTGTCGCTGTCGGGGTTCAGGTCCACGAACATCTTCAGGATGAATTCCCGCGCGGCCTGGGCGTCCCGCTGTGGCCCTGGGGAGGCGGCAGGTCAGCGGGGCCTGCAGGGCAGCCCTTCCCCACACCTGCCTAAAGGCCCGGACGGCGCCTGTGGCTCTGCCCCATGCTCCCAGCTCACCCTCTGCCCAGGGCCCGGGGCTCTCGCCTGCCTGCCCGTCTACACCCACCAGGCACCACGGACCTCAGCCCACCCAGCTGGGGACCCGCTGCTGCACCCCAAACACACACCCACATGCAAACAAATGTATATGGGTCTGTGCCCATATGCATGCCCCCCGCACGCACACACACCACACACCTGCTGCGCCCAGGCCTGCTGTATGCGCAAGCACCCTCATCTCCAGCCCAGGCAGATTTGGGGAGGGGTCAGGACGGCGGCCTGGCCACCCCTTGACTCCCAGCACCTCACTCCGCCTGCACGCGATACTGCCGCCCCCCTGGGACACCCTCCTGCGGACGCCCGGAATATCCCAGGAGGGGATGACCGCGCCGCCGGCCCTCCCCACAGGCCTGAGACATTCTGGGCAGCATGGGGTCACGCGGGAGGGCGCACAGGGGCGAGCACGCGGCCCCTCACCATCAAACTCGGGGAAGTAGTCCACCAGGTGCGAGTGCAGGATCTTGTCCTCCAGCAGGTCCTTCTTGTTGAGGAACAGGATGACCGACGAGTTCTGGAACCACGGGTAGGTGATGATGGTCCGGAACAGCGCCTTGCTCTCCTCCATGCGGTTCTGCAGGAGGGAAGGCTGCGCTGATGCCCGGCGGCCCATCTGCCAGCCCCGGGGTGGGGCTCTGCAGGACGGGCCTCACCCACCTCGTTGTCAGACTCCACCAGGACTTGGTCGTACTCGCTGAGCGCCACCAGGAACATGATGGACGTCACATTCTCGAAGCAGTGGATCCACTTCCTCCGCTCAGACCTCTGTCCTCCCACGTCCACCATCCTGCGGGGACAGGCGCCACGGGGCTCAGTGAGGGCTCTGCAGGCCGACACTGATCCCGAGGCCCCCTGCCAGTGCAAGGGCAGGGCGCAGGCCATCCTGGGTGCAGCCAGCAGGGGTACCCCCACCTGCTGGGCTGTCGCAGAGGAGGGCCCAGTGAGCACAGTGGATGGCAGATGCGCCAGGGTGACCGAGGGACAGGAGGTGGGGGCCGGCCAGGACTCATGCTTGGACCCAGGCCCAGGCAGTGGCCAGTGTGGGGAGCACCTGCATGGCCAACATCAGGGGCCCCAGCCTTTCTGGAGCACAAAGCCACCGGGTGCAGGGCCAGGTCTGCACACGAGGTGCCCAGTGGGGACAGGTTCACCTCGCATACAAGGACATGCAGGCCCTTCCCCGAGGCTGTCCAAGCTCCAGACAGGGCCCAGCCCTGAGCCTCCTGCCAGGACAGAGCCAGGTGGGGGCACTGCTGGATGAGGGGCCACACGGAGTCTGGGAAGCCAGTGAAGAAAACAGCGGGCAGGGGACAGCAGAGAGAGGCCACCGAGAGCAGGACCACAGCCGGCCCGAGCTCAGGGGTGGGGGGCACGGGCACTCACTGGGCACAGGCTGGGCATGGCTGGGAAGGGCACCCCGAGATGTGGGGTCAGAGGCACACAGGTGCTAAGTCAGCCGGTGCCCTGTAGGCCTCAGCTCTGACCCTCCTGAGGTCATGACCCCACCAGGAATCTGATTAAAAATAAGAGAAAGCCCAAACCTGCACCGTCCCCAGAAAATGTGCCAGTCACACACGTGTGGGACGATGCCTGCAGCTCCCACAGCTCCTGGGGACCACCAGGGGATTCCGACAGCAACCCCGTGTAAGAAGGGGAGCGGGGTGGGCCGCCAGAGCTCTCCCCTCCACAAAGCTTCATGAACTAGTGGGGATCCCTGGGGGAAACCAACTGACCCCCAGCCACAGAGCTGGCACTGCAGGGCAGAAGCCCACGGTGATGGCCCATCAGGCCTGAGGGCGCCCTGCCCAGGGTGAGTGTGTGCAGGAGGGACAGGGGCACCCACAACAGGGCACCAGGGATGCACAGCCCCCAGACCTGGGGCACCACCTGATCTGGAAGTAGAGCACACAGATGTGGCTGCTTGAGGCTAGGTCACACCAGGGTAGGCAGGCCTGAATCCAACGATTAGTGTTCTCACAGAAGGGACTTTTAAAGGGAATATGAACATGAAGAGAGGCAGAGATGGGGGTGACCTGTCTACCGACCAAAGGGTGCCAAGGTGATGCCTAGAAGCTAGGAGGGCGCAAAGGGCAGATTCCCCTTCATGGGCCCAGAGGCTACCAGTCCTGGAACCCCCTCAACTTGGGCTGCTGGCCTCCAGGACTGGGAGGGAAGAAATGTGTGGTTTCAAGCCACCCATCTGGGGCCCTTACGACCCCAGGAGACACACACTTGGCCTTGCCGCTTGGCAGCTCTGGACAAGCTGTGACTTTGCCAACGAGCAGGGCCTGTGTCCTCAGGGATGGCACCAAGGCCCCTGGCCACATCACCTGCCAGGCCCTAGAGTCACAGAGGCTGGGACCCGCCTATCCTTGCTCCGCACGGTCCTAGGGCCCTTGGGTACCAGCCAGCACCCCGCATAGGCCAGCCCCCTCCCCTGCCCACAGCTCTTCATAGAGGACGCAGAAGGCACCGCCCACCACTCGCCAGGCTGGCCGCCACACCACAGGGTTGGCTCACTCAGAACGCAGGTGGGGACAGTCATGTGTCTGTGACTGTCTCCTGACCTGATCAGAAGCCCTGAGAGCAAAGATGGGGATCCAAGGAGCCTTCTGCATCCCCACGGCAGTGCTCGGGGCCTGGAGGCAGAGAGCCCTCCCCCCAGCTCGCAAGGCCCCAGGCAGCCCCGGAAGCCCACAGCCCTTGGGAGGCCGGGCCCAGCACCTGAAGATGATGTTCTCCAGGTCGAAAGGGTACTCGATGATGCCGGTGGTGGGCACGCGCACGCGCAGCACGTCCTGCTGGGTGGGCAGGTAGCCCGTGGCGGCGATGCGGTCCACGTCGGCCAGGTAGCTGCAACACAGCAGGGCAGGCTGCTCAGGCCGGCCTGGGGGCTCACTAGCAGCGGCTGGAGCAGCACCCAGAGCTCAGGACAAGGCCTCCCCACCCAACTGGGCAGGAGGAGCAGGCAGATCCCTAGGGACAGAAATGACGCGGGCAGGCAAGTCACCGCAGCGGCCCCGAGGGGCTATCGGTTGCCAGAGAAGGGTGCTCAGGGGTTGAGGACAGGGACAGACGGAGGGACCACCGCTCCATCTCCAGAGAGGCTGAGGCTGGATGGGGGCCGCAAATACAAGCCAGTAAGAAAGGCCCAGCACCCTGCCACCCAGCAGGAGCCCCTCCGCCCCACTCACTACTTGGCAGAGTCCGAGAGCTGGAACTCCCGCCGGCGGTCATAGCACTCCTGGATGCCGGGGTCGTCCCATAAGGTCTTGATGGCATTGACGTACCGGTGCTCGAACGTCGCCACCTTCTCCACGTCCACGTCGCGGATCAGGAGCGCGTTGGCCTGAGAGGGCGGGGAAGGGCTGTGGGCTTGTGGGCCTGGGATGCAGTAGGTGCTGGTTTCACATGAGCTTAGGTCAAGGACACACGGGTGACCGGCGGCGACCAACTCCCGGGACGAGGGCCCCAGAGCAAACCCCCAGCCCAAGGCCGCCCCGGGCAGGCCTCCGGGCCACGCTGGCTCTGCTGGCCAAGGGGGGGAGCAGGCGGGGCTGGAGGCGACCACACAGGCACACAGGCGGACTCCGCAAAATGACCAAGGGAGGGACTCAAAGGGGATTCCGGCCTCCAGCCAGGCCCACTGAACAAACACCACCACCCGCAGCTCCCGTTCCCATCGCCCAAGTGAGTAAAGTGAGGCAGGAGAGCTGCTGTGACCTGGTAAGAAATGTTCGTTTGGTCTCTGACCCCATTTCCTGGCACACAGCTCCCCAAAACCTTGGACTCTCTGGAGTCACAGTATCTTTTCCATGAGGGGCTGGGGCCAGAGCACTCTGGAGCCCTGCTGCTCACGAGCCACGTGCTGAGTGGGCTCCAGAGACCGCACGCACGTGTGCACGCAAGTGCATGTGCTCACACATGGGCACACGGACGCACGTGTGTGTGTGCTCACAACACTGCACACGTGCACGTGTTCTCCCATGTACACATGCACGCCCACATGTGCCCTCACGCCCACATGGATGCACACACACACACACACACACATTTGCGCACACGTGCCCCCACACACCACTCAGGCAGTCGGCTCTCAGGAGACCCCATTTCTCCCCATCCTGCTGCACATTCCAGGCCTCAGTGTGGTCCGGCTGACCCAACCAGCCACTGGCCACACTCAATGGAGGGACTGGGGAGGGGATCCACCTGGGTGGAACCCAAAACCAGGGACAAGGGAGCCCAGCCGCAGCTTTGAGCCCGGCCACTCCTCCCACATACACCCCCTCTGAGGGATGCTCCCTGGGCCGTGACCTGCAGCCCCTGCCTGGCCCCCAGACCCCTCCGTCTAAGCCTGGAGAAGCAGGAGCCGCCCAGAAGAGCCCGGATTGTGGGTGTGTTTCGGTCGGGGATCAGCAGCCTGCTCCTGCAGAAGGCCAGAGAGCGGCAGCTCAGCGCTGCGGCCATGCCATCCCTGCTGCTGGGGGAGCCGCCAGGGTCCGCGGGAGGGCGGCCGCCCACGTGCTAACAAGAACAGGCCGCAGGCCACCGACCCCCGAGCTGCCTGCGTGCTGAAGGACATCTACGGCCCAACTGGGACCCTGGCGAGCGCCTGGCTGGAAGCCGTCCAAGCCAAGACCCAGAGGGTGAGTGGCTGAGGCTGGCCACACACTCTGGGCCCCACCCCCTCGCCAGGCCCTGCACGGGGTCCTGATAGTCTATGAACCCAGGGGGAGAGGGACGAAGGCACCAATCAGAAATCTGGGTGATTGGCCTTCTTAAGCCTTACAGTAAATGGGCTGATTTAAACCACATTAGACAAATATTAGACAGAAAAAATACACACTCCAGGCCATGCGTTAGACCATGGCAAACTTCTAGGGCTGAATGAGAAGCCCCCATAAGTGGCTCTATAAGAGCAAAGCCAAGGGAGGCCCCCAGCGAGAGCCCACAGTGCACGGCCAGGGGATGCCGCCAGGAGAGCAGACTGCCAGCTCCTCCCACGGGCGCCTGGCGCTGCCACGTGACCCCGCACCTCCACCACAGGGTACACGCCGGGAGAAGGAGAGCAGGGGCGCAAACGACACCCTGCACGGGAACACGACAGCAGCGGGACTCAGCGGGCAAAGAGTGGCAACGACCATCAGATGGACAGAAGAACATGAGGGCCATCCACACACGGGACATCACGCAGCCACGGAAAGGAGCGGAGGCCTGACACGCCGCACACGGACGGACACCGAACACACGGTGCTCAGTGAGAACCGGGCACACAGGCCACAAGGGGGGCAACCCCATGCTTGCGACACGCCCACGGCAGGCGAAGGCAGACAGAACGTGGGCTCATGAGGTCAGGGGCTGGGGAGGGCGTGGGAGTGACAGCCCACAGAAACAGGGCGGCTTTTTGGGAGGAAGAGAATGTTCTGGAACTGGACAGAGGTAGTGGCTGCAGGGGGATCACACGCTTTCAACAGGTGACCTGCATGGTGTGAGTTTCATCTAAATGAAGCTAAAGGAAACGGGGGGGCGAGTACCACCCTGCAGGGTCACCCAGAGTCACACTGAGCCCCTGGTAGGACACTGGGCCGCTGAGGGGCCAGGAGCCCACACTGCCTGCCCTGGGGCAGCCCTGCGGGCTCACAGCCACCCGACCGGACGTGGCGGCACCGAGGGCCTGGGCCGCGCCTCACCTTGTTCTGCTCGTGCTTGTACAGGATCCTCAGGGTCTCCATGGCGCGGATCATGGCCTGCATGGCGGTGAAGATGTTCTGGTACACCAGCTTGGTGAAGCCCCGCTTGTCCTCCTCCGAGTAGCCCGCCCCGTGGATGATGCGCATCTGCTTGATGAATGTGCTCTTCCCGCTCTCCCCCGTGCCTGCGGGGCCGGCGCCGCGGTCAGAGGAGGGGCCTGCCGCCGGCCCCGCTGACCCTCCACCCCGAGAGCTCGCCTTCAGAGGGGCCACGCTGCGGGGTGCGTCCCCGGTTCTGCCTACGTCGCCTTCCCATGCTTATGCCCCTTCTGCACAAGCAGAAACTGAAGGGAGGAGGGCACCCAGGTGAAGACAGGCGGGTGCGACCCACCAGGCACCCTGCCCAGTCCTGGCGACAGGAGACAAGTGGCCACTGCACTTGCCCTTAGCATGGTCTGCGGAGGAGGAGCGGGGCACGGGGGCCAAGTGCCTCCACCACAGGCCGCCACCTCCACACTGCCCCTGGTCCACACGGCACCCGCACGCGGGCTCCAGCCCCTTGAGGACCCTCCCACGCCCACATGGACATCGAGTTGAACCTGGCCCCACGGACCCCCAATGACTCCTATTCCGGGGGCACCAAACAAACTGCCCTTGGGGACGAGAGTCAGGTGCCCGGGCTGTCTGGGGGCCACACCACCTCCCCAGCGGTCCCCACAGCTCCTTTCTCATAGCCCAATGGTCTCAACTCAACCCAGCATCACAGCCCCTGCGAGTGCGGCCCAGCCCCACCCAGCGTGTCCACGGGGCCTGGACGGGCTCCGGCCACCCCCACGCCCACCCAGGGGCCCTTGCCCTCTTCCTGCCCCCACTTGGTGCCCACGTCATCGGACCCCATTGTGTGTCTTCTTTCTCCTCTGTAAGTGCAAAGCGGGCACTGAGGCTTTCTGCCTCCTGGGATCAAAGGGGTCAGAGAGGTGCCTGGAAAGCCATCTGGGAAGGAGCCACGTGGTCCTGCGTCCTCTCCCAGCTTGCCACGAGCCCGGAGCATGGTGCCCTCCAAGCCTGCCAGCCCGGTCCCCACCTGCCCCAGCCCCACTGCCAGGCGGAGGGCTACTGCCTCCCAACCCCACATGGCAAGCCTGGCCCCCTCGGTTCCCCTGCACAGGGGGCAGCAGTTGCCAATGTTTTTAACACAAGGGTCCACGAATTGGCCACGCCTCCCTTGCTGGGTGGCACTGGAGTCCCTCACCATGAGCACCAGCTGGATCCAGCAGTTTGCTTTTGACAAACAGAATACGACAAACAGTGGCAGTCACTTGTGAGACTAGACAGGGCAGCTTCCTCCTGCTGGCCGGGACCCCTCGTGACGGCAGAGTGAGGCGACAGCTGCGGGCCAGCAGCCACACAGGGCGCGGCGCCCCGGTCACACCCTCAGACGAGGGGGCTGGCCCACAGCCTGTCACCTCATGAGGGCCCCTGAGCCTGGGGCACCCAGATTCCCAATGCTCAGAAACTGAGGGGAACACGCACTCATTTTAAGCTGTAAATTTGGACCTATTTAATCACAGAGCCAGGGACAACTGAGAAATTCTAAGGAAGTGCTGCCTCCAGCCCTACTGGCCAGCCCTCCACGGGCCAATGCGGACTGGAGCCCTGGTGCCCCTCTGGGGAGTCAGAACCTCCCGAACCTGCCCACCTGCTTCTCCAGGCCCACGGCCACCACTCGGAGCTGGCCCCCTGTCAGCCCACGTCCACACACTGGCCTGAGCCGGGCCCTCCACCCACAGTGCCACCTGCTCAGTCACACACCGGGGTCACACACACACACAAATGCACACGAGTGCACGCATGCACACGCCCGTAGGCACACAGGCTCACAAGCATGTGCATGCAGCCCACGACCATCAGCATGCTACACTACTGGGGGGCCCTGAGGGGACGGGGTGTGGGCAGCTTCTGCAGAGGGACCCTGAACACTGGAGCAGGGAGGGGCCTCACATTTGGTGAGAGGCTGGGCAAGGGAGAATGGGGTACGGCCAGGTGACAAGCGGAGACAACATGGTCAGGACATCCCCCTAAAACCGAGAAACAGGAAGGATGCCAAGAAGCCTGAAGTGTGGGATGGGCTCCCACAGACGTCAGGGGCCCTGGACCAGGCACATCCCTGCCACACGGCACCGCCCCCACATGGCAGAGAAGCTGCTGCAAAGACTAAGGTTGGGCTCAGCCCCTAGAAGCAGCAAAGGTGCAAACCGAGGTGCAGGTACGTGCGGTGACAGACATGGGGCAGTTGCTCTGCCTCACACCCACCTCTCCCCTCTCAGGCGCACACCCCAAATGCACGTTAGAGGTCAGAGGGGAAAAAGCAAAAGAGGACACCCCTGGGGACAGCATGGCCGACTGACGCTGCCTGAGGTGGCCTCCGCTTGCCAGGAAGGACAAAGAAGGGAGGGTGTGCGAGCAGGCGGCTGCGGGAGGTGAGGCCCAAGGACAGCCTGTCGCGTGTTGCATGCGCTCTGGGACAACAGCGACCAAGTGGCATATGCCAGCACCGGCTCCAGGTGCACCTCCCGGGCCAGGAGTGCAGAGCGGGAGGCAGGAGCCAGCAGGGCCCTCTGCCCAGGAGCAGGCCAGGCCCAGTTGGCCCGCAAGGCACTGGGCCGCCTGCGCCCGGGAGGGAGGGACAGGCCCGGGGCAACACCAGGCCGGCCAAAGCAACCCAGGCTTGCTGGGCAGATGCCCTGTTTCCTCAGCCAACTCAGCCTCTGCCATCTCGTCACAGCACCTGGGAGCTGGGACACAGGCCTGAGACGCCATCTGTGCTCCCGGTAACCCCCAGGGGACCAGCCCAAAATCCACGTGCCCAGAGAAGCCTCGGGGCAAGGCCTGCCTGCACCTCCCGCGGTCCCCTTGCTGTGGCCAATACCCGGGTCCTGGTCAGCTCCATCCTCGTCACCGCCAGGGGCCTCTTCCCTGCCCGACCCACGGCCCCACGCAGGGCCTCAGCCCCAGCCTAGCACTCGGTCCCACTCCCCTAAAGCTCTGGGCACACATACTCTACCAGCTCAGAAACGGCTCAACAGCTGCCCGCAGGGAGAAAGGCAAGACCCCTTCTCAGGCAAAAGCACACGAGAGCCCCATGACTGAGCCTCCGACCCGTGTGAGCTCGCCTGCAGCCCCCCCGCCCCACCCCCACCTGCGCAGACGAGGCTGCCCAACGCGCTCCATGAACGCCCGCTGGAGCGAAGACCCCCAACCACTCCGAGGCGCCCCTCAGAGCAGCTCGCCCAAACCGCCCAAGCATGGCGTCAGCCCACCCGTCCTTTACCAGGTGGATGGCCACAATCTGGCCTATCCACACTGCGGACCCCCACCCAGAGGTGGAAACGAATCCCAGCAGACCATGTGGCCCCCAGGGGGACTCCAGGGGAGTATGCTGAGTGGGGAACAACTGCCCCCAGTTATAGATTTATGGGACGTGTCTGAGTTGACAAACCCATGGAGGTGGGGCCTAGGCTGGCAGCTGGGTGGGGGCCCAGAGGAGGGGTAGAAAGGGTGGCATGGGGTCCCTGTGGTGGCAGGCGGGATGCTTAGGGCCCCGGACTAACCCACGGGCACCACCTCCCTTTACGGAAGCCCCGCCAGTGCCAGGTCCCAGGTGCACCCCAACCTCAAGTTCAAGTCCGTGGGTCCCCAGCCTCACAGCCATTCATCAGTAATGCACAAGTCCAGCACTGCAAGGGGACGTCCATGGGTACGTGCACCACTCACATGTGACCCCCCCATGGGCTGCACCCCCAAACCCTGCTGAGGGTCCCGGCACAGACACCAAGTCCCTTTTTCCAAGGGCACTGGCTCCCCCAACACCAAGCTATGCTTGTCCTGCCTTCTGCACAGGAGACGGTCACCGCATGTCACTGGAGGCGTGATCCTGCTGTTTCCACTGGAGTGCGCACTCCCAAGGGAGCAGCAGCCCCCTGCCCACCCCAGCACAAGACAGGTTTGCAGGTCTGCACCAATTTCTTCTGAATGAACTTGGCCCCGATCCACCATGGCGGCTCCACCATGATTCCCTGGGCCGCCGCATCCCCAGGGCTGGGTGGGCTGGACTTGGCCGGCTGTGAGTGCAGGAACTGGGAGCGCCTGGGGTACAGCTGGCCTGGGGCTCCGCCTCGGGAAGGCAGCTGTGGCAGCAGGGGCTGGTAGGGTCTGTGGGGACACAGCTCTGGGAGCCACAGGACGCCCTCCGGGCACGCACAGTCACGCCACCACGAGGAAGGCCGTCTGACCGCCTCCCCATGGAGACTTCCTGGAAGAGGAGGGCAGCAGGCACCCTCTGCAGGAGGAGGAAGCACACTGGCACCCACACCGGCAGCCAAGGTCTAGGCCCACGGAAGCCCAGGTGAGAGCATGGAGGGGATGGGCTCCTGGAAACCCAGCGTGGGCCTCAGGTGGCATCAACAGGCCTGAGATCAAAGGGGGGCCCACTATACGCAGGGGAACAGAGGTTGCAGCTGGGGATGGTGGTCACATGCCCCACTCAGTGACAGCTGTCACCGTAACTTCCCCCAGACAGTGAGGGGACAGGCAAAGAGAGGTACGCGGCTTCACTGGGGTCACACAGCTGGTGACACTTTGCCCTCAACAGACCCAGTCTCCCAGCCCCACACCCTGGGCCTGGGGGAGAGAGAAGGTGCATTGTGCCCGGGAGGCGGCCCGGGCCGGCCTCGGGCTCCAGGGATGGAGACCCAGTGGGCAATGTACCGACAGGGGAAGGAAGGGACCCCGAAAGTGCGTGAGGAGGACGGGCGTGGAGACTCTTCACACCATCTATCTTCCCAGCAGCTTTTAAATGGGACTAAATGGGACCCCGTGTGGCGCATCCAGGAGGAAGCATGGGAGGAGAGCCCGCAGGAAGCAGCCCCTTCCGCCTGCCGACCACCTACTGTGTGCCTAGTGCCTCCAGGGCGTCACTGCCATGTGAACCGAGGCTGGGAAATGACCCCAGTCACCTCGGCGTCACCCCAAGTGAGCGCTTCCCACCACCCTGCACTGCCTCGCACGGGGGCCTCAAGGCAGCCCACCCCAGCCGCCGCCCGCGGCAGGAGGGCCTCCCAAGGGAGGGGACGGAGCTGCCTCCACCTCCGCAGCCCTGTCTGTCCACATGAAGCCCGGGGCCACAGGCAGGTGGCGCCACAAGCAGGTGGCAATGGGGCCACCTGAGCAGGGAGCCTCTTCCAGGCCAGTTGGGAAGCGGGACCACAGGACTCCTGCCCCACTTCCCTGGGGGAATTGCACTCAGTCAGCAATGAAGTCACTCAGCCGACCTTTCTGAGGCCACGGGGCTGGTTGCTGGGCACCAGGGGCAGCAGCCCTGGAGGCAGGAACAGTGGGGGAGGCAGTGAGGAGACACTGGCCACAACAGGGGCCCAGATGACTGGCCAGGTGCCCTGCAGAGACAGATGCCATGGCCACCGGGAAGCAGGGGCACGGACCCTGCAGGCCTGTGGGCACAGGCACTACAGACATCGTGCATGGCTGCCCAGTGCCCAGGCCAGCGAGCCTGAGGGCTGGGACCCCAGTCTGTGAGCAACTGGAGTTCCACCAGAAAGTAACCCTGCAGGCAGGTGCTCCCAAAGCCCGTGGAGACGCCCCTAGTTGTGCGTGCGGTGCCCAGACCCCAGGCTAGCAGGCCTCCTAGGCTCGCTGCCCTCAGCGGCCAGCTGGGAGATAAGCACCTGTGGGGGCCGGCCGCGCTGCGGCTCCTCCCTGCGGCCCAGCTCCGCCACCACACAGGGCTGTGAGGGCCAGACCTGCCCCACGCCCCCCAGGGCTCGGCCTTTGCACCCCCGATGCCCCTGGTACAGAGGAGGGCCAAGAGGCTCACACCCCAGCCAGGGTTCCTGAGCTCAGCCTGGGTCCCCACTGCACTTCCGACTCCTGGTGCCAGAGGCAGCGATGCCAAAGACCCAGCTGCACGGGGCAGGGCTCCGCCATGCAACCCAGAAAGAGGAGCCTTTTGTGGCTGACTGGGGCAGAGCACTTCCTTCCGCCCCACGCAGCGGCACTGCGCGGCAGGGCACGGGCCTGACTGGAAGCACGGTGGGCACGTGTGCCAGGGAGGCTCAGCGCCATGCTGCTATGCGTCCGACATGCCTGGCGAGGCCGGGCTGCCCACACTAAGCATCCTTTGTCGGGGTTGTGCTGGGGGCCTGGCCTGGCCTGTGGGCCCTCCGGGAAGGACAGGGAGTCCCGCCCAAGCACAAAGGTCCTCCCAGGATTAGGAGAGAAACTGACCGGAGGCAGGTGTGCGAGCGGTCCTGAGCTCCTGCACGCCCAGGGGCTGCACCCAGAGAAAGCAGACCCCTTAGCAAAGGAAATGCAGTTCAATTTAAATGCAAAGGACCTAAGACACTTCCTGGGGTGGGCCACGGGGTAAGCCAGGGGGGCACAAGAGGCCACCCAAGGGCACGTCCTGCTCCAGGGGCTTCAGGGGACACTGCACAGCCCTCTGCCCAGGGCCGGTGGCCATGCTCTGTGCCTCAAAGCACTGGGAGACGCGCCCTTCCCGCTGGGGCCACCACACCCCACACCAGATTCCGGCCCTTTCCACGGCCCTTTGGGGGCCGACAGGAAGCCTGCGGAACTGACCGCCCTGCTTTATTTAGAAATCCCGGAGCTGTGCTGGCTCCGCCCGGCCAGAACACTGTGCCTCTAGGAACCAGGATTCCATGAGGCGGCTCATTTTCAAAGGGGAAACCTACCCTACAGAACAGACAAGGGGCCTCCCCAGTGGTTTTCTACCAAGTGACAGAACAGAATGGCAAAGGGCTGGGCCCGAAGAGGTCACGACAGGCTGAGGCTGGCAGGGCCTGCTGGGACCTCGCCTGCAGCCCTGGGGCCTCGAGGTTCACCCCATCAAGTGAGGGAATGTGTGTTCTCAGGCTGCTAGCCCTGGGGGCTGGCCTGGCAGTGCCCGCTGCCCCTACTTCACACCACAGACACATCACAAGGGCACAGCCTGGAACACCGGCCCCCACCAACAAGGCCGCGTATGTGCACTACACGCGTTCACGTGCGCCGTGCGCTGAATGCACAAGTGCACGCATGCACGTAAGCGGCTCTGGACTGCAAAACAAGACTATTCACTTCTTATGCGTTCATGAAACACCTGACAAAAGTCAGTTCCTCATAACAGCGGCTCTGCAGCTCACACTTTACACCGTGTGCTACCTACCACGGGGCAGGGCAGCAAACAGTGCTCCTCCCCCCGGGGGCACCACATAGTGTCTGGGGACATCTGGGGCATCACACTGAGGGAGCTCCGGGTGCTGAGTGGGGGCTGGGGTGCTGCTCACCACCCCCCACCCGCAGTGCCCAGGCAGGCCTCTGGATCTCTGCCCAGCATTTACAGCTGTTCTGGTGCCATAAACCTTCACCTTGGACCTGCAAGCTCACATTGCTCTCATTTTCCTATCTGCCCCCCATGCCTGGAACTCAACAAGCTCCCCAGACAGGTGCACATGTCCCTGGCATGCAGGCTGGCCGGGGGAGCTGGGTAACTCTCTAGGGTCACAGAGCGGCAGGTGAGGGGACGGGGACATGACTGCAGGCACAGTAATCCTGCAGCCAACACCCCGCCAGTGGGTGGACCCCGGATGCTTCCAGATCCGCCTCAGGGCTCCTCAGCATTGGGTCCTGCTGGACCTCCCAGCCCAGGGAACGGGGATGCAGCCGAGGCTCTGGGAGCAGGAGCCGATGACTGGCACCCTTGACCCCCGCGCCAATCTGAAGCCTGGGTGCCCTCAGGTCAGGTGGCGGGGTGTCTGGAGACTCACACAGCCCCCAGGCGAGGCAATCAAACAATATCAATGACACTAATAAATTCTAAAACCCTCTTCCCCAAATAAAGCCGGCCTCAACTGCAAATGCTGGCCTGGGCCGCGCTGTCCCCCTGGGCCCCTCGAAGGAGCCCCACTGCAAGTTTCCTCCAGACTTCAAGGTGACTCTCGGCCTGTCTATTCTGCAAAGGTGGCCTATTTTATATCAGAACATGTGTTCTGGGAAAAATAAATAAATCAGCGAGGGTGTTTTATCAAAGAGAGGGCCCGGGAGGGTCCCTACAGGCGGGTGAAGCCACGTGTTCCTGCCAGGACCACCGCACCCCACAGGCCACCCACAGCCCCTTGTTCCCTGTCAGGCTCAGCTCTTCTAAACCCCAGCACTGGTTGTCCGGTGCAGCCCTCTGGGACAGCCGCCTCCCCCAGCCCGCTCTGGGTCCCCCACAGCCACCTGTGCACGTGTGCGAGCATTTCTAACCTTCCCACAGAGCAGTCATGAAGCACAGCCTGTGAGGAGGGCAGGGCAAGGGTTCCTGTTTTGTGAACGACCTTCTTGCCTGGGCCGGAGAGGTAAGTCCTTCAACGGCCCTTATTTGGAGTGACAACACTTTTGCCCCCACCTGGGCTGACTGGCTCTCTGCAACAGGTGTGCCCTGGGGAGACAGAGGCTGGGACCCTGGCGGCTGGGAAAGGAATCTTCTCCAGGATGGGAGGAAGCCCTGGGAGTCCTGGCTCCCACCAGGCAAAAGGACAGAGCTTGGGGGAGGCTGGTGAGCAGGCTGGTTCTGAACACCTGCAAAGGCTTCTTCAGGGCTCCAACAGCCCCCGCCTCCAGCTGAAACAGAAACTCCAAGGAGAGAGGAAAGGCTGTCTTTTCCCCCAAGGGGTGCACTCCATTCCACTGGGCAAACGGCTTCGCCGCAAAGGAGGGGGGAGGCTGGGGGGCAGGGGAATGGCAGGAGCTAAAGGGGTTGGAGGGAGACAGCCCTATGTGCAGGAACAGGGCTCCACCTGGTGGGAAGAGCCAGTCAGAATACCAGGAGGCAAGAGGCATCGGCTGGGTTACAGCCCAAAGACCTGGCTCTGAACAGATAATGGGGGCAGCACGGGGGCACATTCGGTGGAGCAGGGACAGAGGACCAACCCTGGGAGCAAGGGGCTCGTCCACTGAGAAGGCAGACCCCGAGGGCTCTGGGGGCCAACCAGACCACAGAAGCAGGGGCTGGCCCTGCAGCAATCAGGACGGGCAGCAGAGGCAGGGACTGATCCCAAGGGGTTCTGGGGCCCCACCTGGACAGGAGAGTCAGGGGCTGACCCCAAGGCCCTGAACAGTGGACAGCACGGGTAGGGACTGGTGACCCCACCATGGACAGTACGGGCAGGGACTGGGGGACCCCACCGTGGACAAGGACAGGGGCTGGGGACCCCACCATGGAAGACAGAGGCAGACTGGGGACCCCGCCATGGACAGCAGGGGCAGGGACTGGGAGGCCCCACAGTGGACAGCAGGGACGGGGGCTGGGGACCCCGCCATGGACAGCACGGGCAGGGGCTGAGGACCCCGCAGTGGACAGCAGGGGCAGGGACTGGGGACCCCGCCATGGACAACAAGGGCAGGGGCTGGGGACGCCACCGTGGACAGCACGGGCAGGGGCTGAGGACCCCGCAGTGGACATCAGGGGCAGGGACTGGGGACCCCGCCGTGGACAGCAGGGACGGGGGCTGGCGACCCCGCTGTGGGCAGCAGGGACAGGGGCTGGGACTGGGGACCCTGCTATGGACAGCAGGGATGGGGGCTGAGGACCCCCACAGTGGACAGCAAGGACGGGGACTGGGGACCCCGCCGTGGACAGCAGGGACGGGGGCTGGGGACCCGCCGTGGACAGCAGACACGGAGGCTGGGGACGGGACCCCGCCGTGGGCAGCAGGGACAGGGGCTGGGACTGGGGACCCCGCCGTGGGCAGCACGGGCAGGGCTGACCCCGAGGCCCTGACCCCGCCTTGGACGGCACGGGTACGGCCGTGGACCGCACGCAGGGGCGGCCCCACCCGGCCAGCACGGAGCCCGCCGCCCGCGGGGCCTCGGCAGGCCCGACCCCACTCACCGAGCAGCAGCAGCTTGAGCTCGCGCCGGGCGTCGCGCTTGTCCCGCCGCAGCTGCTTCTCGATCTCGGCATTGATCCGCTTGGACTCCTTCACCTCATCGCTCAGGCAACACGCCATGATGGACTCCAGAGTCATCGTCCCACCACGGCCGCCCGCCGGCCGCCCCCGCCGCCCCCCGGCCCCCGGGCCGGCGGTTCGCCTCGCCGCCTGCGAGCACCGGTGCCTACTCGGCCGCGCACGCCCGCCGCCCGCGCCTCCGCCGCCGCTGCCGCCGCCGCCGCCAACCGCAGGCGCCGCGACCGAGCGACAGCGCCGCACAACCTAACCTGCGCGCCGACAGTGCGGACGGGCGGGCGGCGCGGCCAATGGGAGCCGGCGGCAGCGCGCGCGCCCGCTGGAGGGCGGGACCATCGGCATCGGGGGCGGGACGTCGCGCAGGCTGGGCGGGGCAGGCAACGGGCGCGCCCGCGGGTTAGGTTGCGCCGACGTGGGAAGGGGGACGCGCGGCCGGGAGCCGGGCGGGGCCGCCCGGGATTGTGGGAATGTGGCGGACTCGGCCCGCGGCTCGGCCCAGCTCGGCCCCGCTCGGCCCACAGCCGGAGATGCGGATCCCACAGCTGCCGGAGCTGGGCTGGGAGCTCCCGGGTCCCCGGAGACACCGGGGTAGCAGTCCTCACAGTCTCCCGTGGGAGCGCCCTGGCGTTGCCTGACCGGAAATGAACCTTCCCCGCATCCCTTCTTGGAACGAGCATTAAGGGAACGCCTCCTGTATACCGGACCGCGAGGCATGAAGGCAGCGTCTGCTACATGCCACGTATGGAGTCGAGCGGGTTTGAACGGAGTGCATTCTGTAAACCAGACCTGGGCCAGCTGTTAGATGCAGTGCCTACCATATAACAGGCATGGACAAAGCATTAATGTAATGCCTGCTACATACCAGAGCAAAAGCATCATGGAGTGCCTACTGTATACCAAGCACCGCTTTTAAGCCCTTTAAACCAAACCCTGCCACCCCCTTAGAACAGAGCCACACCTTTGTAGGGAGCTTGGCTGCTGTCACCCTGCGCCTGCAGAGTAGGTGCAACAGCCCTAAAATATTTACCATCTGACCTCTTACAGAAGGAGATCTCGAATGAGGCCCAAACACACAGACGTGCCCAACCAATGTGTTTGGATGATGGAAAAAGAGTAAAGGAGCCTGCAGGGCTTCTGCTGCTGGAAAGCCATTTTACAGACGAGGATGCTGAGGGTACACCGCACACGATTCCCTGCCATGGCACCTCTCCCTGCCCGACCCGGCCAGACCCCCAGCTCTTCTCCCCGCCTGGTGCTGCCCAGATCCCATCACACCCCTTCCAAGCTGCACCTTGACACGCCATTCTCCCCTGTCTTGCGATAAGAGGTGAGGGGCTGGTCAAAGTCTCCATTTATTAGTTGATGAGGTGTGTGGGAAGATTAGCTATGTGCACCTTTCATCTCTTGGGTTTCCATGCCTAGCTCAGCTGGACATGCAGCCAGGACAGGGGCCATCCGGTGTCCCCCATAAATAGACAAAAGCTCCACGTGTACAAAGAACACACAGCCAGGGGAATGGAACAAAACGGTGTCACTCTGGCCTTGGTCCACAACATCCCCTCTCTGATGCCACTGCCAGTCGCCACACTGCTGGATTTCCCCCACATCCTGTCCACAGCCCACAGCCATCCTCATCCCCGTACTCATCTATGTCTTCCCCCACGGTAATATAGGGTGTCTTTGTCCATTTGATCCCTGCTGTATGTGGAAGCCAGTGTAGTCCACAGTAAGAGCTCAATAAATCCCGAAGGACCGAATGGATGAGTTTGTTCTTTGCTGTCAGAGTTGCCAAAGGTTGTTTGCTGTCCTCCTCAACCACAAGACTCTGAGCCACAGGAGGGCAGTGACCGTGTGTGTGTCTGGGTGACTACAGGGTCCCCCAGGTCCAGCAGTCTTAGGCCTCCTCTTCCCTCCACCAGCAACACTCCTGTGTTCCACGTGCTGGACTGGATAGAGACGAGTGCAGTCGTTTGTCTGGGTGTGAGTTCCACATGTGCAGGGATTTTTGTCCATCCTGTTCGCTGCGGTGTCCCCAGGGCCTGAAACAGCACCTGGCGGATGGTGGGCGCTTCATAGGTGCTCGTGAAATCTACGAAGGAACCCAGCTCTCCTTGGTGCCTCTCCTTTTTCTCCGGGGAATTAGAATAACTGTGCTTTCTTCCTTTCTCTGCTCCTGTTTCCTGCCACCACTGACCTCCCCCTCATGCAGGGCTTAAACCTCAGGGTACAATCTTCCTTTAGCTGCCTGCTCCGCGGTGGACTATACGTGGGCAACTTAACTTCTCTGGGCCTGTTTCCCCATCTGTAAAGTGGGCATCATATAAGTTTTTTCAGCAAGCTGTCGTACATAACCAAGGAGAAGGTTCTTGTGATGTACACAGTCAAAGTTTGTCCGCTTAAACATTTAAATACTAGGGTACGGTGATAGGTAACCTGTAGGATGGCCCCCGGTGAAGCCCGCTTCCAGGTGTTCATGGCCTTGTACGATTCGTCCTCCTGCCTGCCTGGGATGTGGGCTGAATTTAGTGATTCACTTCTAATAAATAGATTATGGCAGGCGAGACTTCAGAGATTTAGTGACAAAATATCTGTGGTTCCCGTCTTGGACTTCCTCCGGCTCACGGTTACTGTCCCCTGGAGAAGCCACGTGGAGCAGAACTGAGGCCTCCTGCCAACAGCCACATGAGGGCGCTGTCTCCGAAGTGGCTCCTCCTCCCCAGTTGGACCTTCAGATGAGGCAGCTCCACCAATGTCTTCACTGCCACCTCATGACAGACCCCAGTCCAGAACTATACAGCGAAATCACTCCCACATCCCCGCCCCTGAGACACTGTGTGAGGTGATAACTGTTTACTGTTTGAAAGCACCAAGATTCAGGGTGTGTGCATGTGGGTATTTGTTACGCAGAAATTGGTAAACAATGCATGCATCCAGGAAAAATGAAAGTATGTCCACACAAGACCCGTACACAAATGTTCATAGCAGCTTTCTTCTTAACACCCCAAACCAGACACAAATGCCTACCAATGGTGAATGGATGAACCACAGTCTGCCAGTGCGCTGGAATATTGCTCGGCCATAAAAAGGGAAAACACACACATCCACACGAATGAATCCTGAATGCCTTAGGGTGAGTGAAGGAAGCCAGGCACAAAAGAGATGCGCCATGTGACTCCACTTACATAAAATTCTGGAAAATACCAACAATGGAAATCGATCGTGATGGAGAGTCGAGTGCTGGCTGCCTGAGGGTGGGAGGTGGGAATGTGGAGGGGCCCAAGGACCTTTCTGGAGTGGTGGAAGTGTTTGTTCCCTGTCTTGATCATGCCCGTGGTTGCAGGGGGTAGATGTATGACAGAACTCCTGAAATTCCACATTTTAAACATGTGCAGGCCATTGCATGCCAGTTAAACTAAACAAAGCTGTAAAAAAAAGAGAGAGAGAGAAAGAGAGAGCCCTGTCTCTGGAGGTGCTCTTTGTAAAGTATACCATAGGTGCTTAATAAATGCTTAAATATTCAAAAAGGACGTGCAGAGTTGGGGCTGCGGTTGAGAGCAGGCAGACGACTAGCATGGAGAAATGGGGTGCATCTGCTCACTGGTGACACCCCCCGCCACGCAGCTCTGCACTGGGCACTGGGGAGGAAGCAGGGAGCAGATCAGCAGGGGTGTCTGTCTTTCCCATCTGTTCACTAAGTACATCCTATGTGCCCAGGGCCGGGTGAGCCCTGGGAAGTCCCCCAGTGGGTAAAGTGTGGAAACTGAGGCCTACAGCGAGATGGTGAACTGACCCTGGGGCCCAGCCAGTTGCTAAACGCTGACTTTAGCTTCCCCACCCAGAGGCCCAGAGACACAAAGTCCACCCTGCCACACCTCGATGGCTGAGAGGCCCTACCCTCCTGGCTCCCTGGGGCCTAGTGGCCTCCTTTGGCCTTGGAAGTCGGCCTCCCAAGCCTTGAGGAGTCCTATTTTATGAGGGGTCCAGAGGCCGGGGAGCAAGGCTGTCCCTGGCACACGCCCGTGTGCGAAGGTAAGTGGGGCCCGGGCTGGCGCGGGCAGGCTGGGGGAGGCGCCTGAGGCCAGAGCAGGTGCCCCAGAAGCCACGCCTGGGCGCTTCCCCAGGCCTCAGCGCTGGAAGGGGCTGGTGCCTGCCTCTGCCCCACAAAGGAAATCAGCAATACCACGTGGACACGGCACCCTGAGGAGGCTGGGAGGCGGCTGGCAGCCTCGCCCTGCCCTGTGCCCCCAGCGCTGTCTTCAGTAGGCACTCAGTAATGCTTGTCGCACAGCTCCATAAATATAAGCTTTGACTCTTTACCAAAAAAAGGCCTACAGATGCCCAATCAGCAGTGAGGAGGAAGCAAATCAAAACCACGGTGAGGTGCAACCTGCCTCAGTGGCTAAGACGAAAGGCCTGACTATACTAAGGGCAGGTGAGACTAGGGGTGACTGGAACCCTCACCCCCAGCTGGAAGGAATGCAAAGTGGTGCAGCTGCTGTGGAAGGCAGTGTGTCAGGGTCTCAAAAGGTCAATCCTGCCCTTCCCCGGGGATCTAGGCATTCCTACCCAACAGAAATAAGACTCATGTCCCGACAGAGATTTGCACACAAGCGCTCAGGGCAGCTCGTAAGTAGGCAGGAGTCAAACCGTGTGGTTCTTACCTCACACGCTCCCCGCAGGCTGTGTGACTCTCAGGGTGGAGCTGTGTCTCTGTGAGCCTCTGTTTCCGCCTCTGTTAAAACAGGGGTGATGGTAAGAATGTGCACCTGCCAATAAGCACTGGAGGAGATGCTGCGTGCATATAGACACCCAATATGCGTCGCTTTGTGTGGTTTTTAGAAAAAAAAATGCCCAGCATAATTCTGCATTCAGGAAATGCTAATCAGAACTACAATGCGATATCATTCCACACCCACTAGGCTGGCTAGAATCAAAAGAAAGATCATAACAAGTGCTGGCGAGGACCGGGGTGGGGGGCACACAAACCCTTGTGCATGGCTGGTGGGAGTGGAAATTGGGGCAGCCGCTGTGGAAAGCAATCTGGCGGTTCTTCCAGGAGGGAAACATGTAATCGCCATTTCACCCACAAGTCCTCCCCAGGTGGCTGTCCGAAAGCACAGGAAGCAGGTGTTCAAGCAGAAACTTGTATATGAATGTTGATAACAGCATTATTCATAGCAGCCCAAAAGGGGGAACCGAAATGTCCACCAAAGGATGAGCAGACACACGCAACATGGTCCATCAGCACAGGGAGCTACATGCAGCCACGAACAGGAGTGGAGCCCTGCCCCGCGCTCCACGTGGACAGACCCTGACCACACGGCGCTCAGTGAGACGCCAGATGCAGAAGGCCACACAGCATGTGGGCCCATTTCTGTGACACGTCCACCACAGTGAATCCGCAGACAGAATGTGAGTCTGTGGTGCCGGGGGCTGGGGAGGGGTGGGGGTGACTGCTCATGGGGACAGAGCTGCTTTTTGGGCCATGGAACGTTCTGGAATTAGTGGTGATGGTGGCCCAACAAAAAATATACTAAAAACCACTGAACTGTAGTTTTAAATGGTGAACTTTGTGGGATGTGAACTATAGCTCAAAAATATATGTGTCAATGATAAATGAAAACCGAAATTCCCACATAGCCTGGCACACAGAAGGGACTCAATACATGCTCGTTATAATTGACATTCTAATGGGCCAGTTGAACGCCACAGAGCCTGTTTTTCATTCAACAAACATGTATTAAGCACCTACTCTGATCCAGGCATGGTTCTGGGTGCTGGGGACACAGCAATGAAGAGAATGAGACAAATCTTCCAGCCCTCATGGGGCCGCATTAGAAATGGAGACAAGAGATAATAAACAATGTAAGTAAAATGTATCAATTGGCATTAGGAGTAAATGCTAAAGAAAGTAAGCAGAGTGGGGCTTGGAAAAGAAATAGAATTTCCGATACAGGGATTAAGGGAGGACTCTGAGGAAATGGCCAAGGCTCCCGTGTGTCTTCAAGAAGAGTGTTCCAGGCAGAGGACACGGCTGTGCAAAGGTCCTGGGGCAGCCCCAGGCCAGCATGTGGGAGGAACAGCCAGGAGGCCCTTGGGGCTGGAGCAGGGCCCAAGGTGCTGGGGAGGGAGGGAGGCGATGGGCAGGTTTGCAGGGTCTTGTGGGCCACAGGGAGGGCTTAGGCTTCTACTCCCAAGGCAGGTGGGAGCCTGGAGGCCTATGAGCAGGAGGGGAGACCTGACTGCCCCTTGGTCACGGTCGCCCTCTGGTGGCCACGGAGAGGACAGACAGTGGAGGTGAGGGCAGGACAGAGGGACCAGGGCTGAGGGCACTAGGCTGGCCCCTGCGGCATGGTGGCAGGGAGGCTGTGGGAATGGCAAGACCTGGACTGGTCAGTAACGCCCCAGACTCTGCACCTGCACTTTCTGGGTTCGAATCCCAGCTCCATGACCTTGATATAGTGGCTTGATCTTTCTCCATTTCCTTTTTTGTAAAACAGAGATGTAACAGTTATCTGTCTCAGAAGGTTTATGCAAAGTGCTTCAAACAAGGGCTCGTACACAGTAAACAGTCCCTAAGTGTTGTTTTGTTATAATAATGACGATGATCACTGATCAATCCTGCGGAGTAGCTGTCAACCCAGGATCCACTTCAAACTTTCCCTCTTCCCTGTTTGCCTTCTGGGGAGCCTTCCAGGCCCACCCTCTCCCTGCTCCCCACCCCCAGGGGAGTCCTGGGGGACGAAGACTGGAGCGTTGTCATCTTCATGTCCCAGCCTCCAGCTCAGGACTAGCTGTCGGGACCTGCCCGGTCCCCTCCCTGCCCTCCCCTCCTCCCTCTCTCCCACTCCCTCCCTCGGCTCCCCCCACACAGGCCTCCTCTCTGTTCCCCCAACAAGCCAGGCCTGGCCCTGCCCCAGGGCCTTTGCACAGGCCGTTCCCTCTACCCGGAATGCTGTTCCCCCAATGGAAGAGCTCTCCCTTCCCAGCCTGGCGTTCCCTGTCTCTCTGACACCCTCTCTCACCCTCATTCCTCTCACTTCATTTATTTATTTATTTTTGGGATGTGCTCCTGGGGTCTCACTTTTTAAAAATTTCATAACTTGTTTATTGTCTTTAATTACTCTGGTGCTCAAGTTATCCCAGGCTGGCCCAGTGGGGCCCCTTGAAGTGGCGACCCGCCCTTCTCTGAGCACTTCCCTACCTTCTCATATAAAAAGAGGCTTCAGGCTAATTTTCTCAATTCCAGACCTCAGCCCTGGAATTGGCCATTTCTCCAGTGAGCTCTGGATATGTTTTTAAATGTACCCAGAATGTCACAAAGGAAAAATTTTATCGTCACAGATCTCTAGAAACAGGAGGCAGAGGGGGCACACGGCAGGGCCACATGGGGAAGCACCACGGTGGGTCAGAAGGCAAGGATGGGAGACCCTGGGTGAGGGCATTCCTTTCACTATGATTTCATGGGAAGGAATGCATGAGGCAGGGTAAGCAAGCTAACAGAGTTAGCATTGGCTCGTGGGAATAATTTCAGCAGTCTGGGGAGTTGGGAGGACCCCGAGTTCCTGTTACCTGGCCCTGGGGTGATTAGGGCAGGGGGTAGTGGCTCTAGTGAGAGCCCCATAGAGGAGGGGGTGGGGCGTGGACTCTGGATTGGTTGACTTGCCTGTGAAAGACAATTGCGGGTGAGTTGTTTGCTATCTGGTGGAATTAGCCTCTGGTGGAGCAAGCCTTGGGTGGGACTGTCTCTCCAGGTTCAGTGAGCATGTCAAAGCTTCAGAAAATAAAGGAAACTAACAGGCGTGATTAACACAGGATCCTTTTTTCACAGATGGTGTTTAGAAGCCAACATCTGAGGGCTGAGCATGCTCACTGCCCCTGGGGTGTCTGCCCCAAGGCCCTCTCAGTGGACAGAGCTGAGAAATATATAGACAAAGATAAGTCTATGTATATACAGCGCATCCTCATTCACATGGGACCCATACTCACAAATTCGCCTGCTCACTAACATTCCTTTGTAACCCCCAAATCAATACTAGATGAGGTGCTTTGCAGTCATTTACAGGGGGCCCATAAATATGTCACCCTAGGTGCACATTCCCAGCTGACGTGGAACTGGGTGACACTCTGCCTCCTGGTTCAGCTCAGACTGTAAACCACTGTCCTTGTCATGGTCTACGTAATTCCATGCTTTTTGCATTTTTATGCTTTTTGCAGATGATTTTGCTGTCAGAAATGGGCCCCAAGTGTAGAGCTGAGGAGCTGGCTAGTGTTCTAAGCACAGAAAGGCCGTGACGTGCCTTACAGAGAAAACATGCATTAGATGAGCTTCCTTCAGGCATGAGTTACAGGGTGTCTGTTGTCAGCTGTGTTGATGGATCAACAACCTGTATCAAATCAGGTGTCTTTGAACAGAAACACCCATAACACAGGGTTGCGTCCTCCGTGAATGAAAAGGGGTATGAGCAGAGGCTGGTAGGAACCGAACCCTGCATTTCTGCCTGCAGCCATGGTTCAGTGTGTGTTCACACCGAAAGGCGTCAGAGGAGAGAGCTGCTGCAGATAAGCAGAAGGGACCTCACACGCGTCCTGCCTCGTGCTGTCACGACCCAAAACCGTTGTTAAGTAGGCTTCCCCCCATTCCGCTATATACGCCAGCATCAACAGTGAGCTTTGGGAAGAACCGTCATGTCTTTCGGAAATACTCCTGTCTCCCTTCCCTGTTCTTCAGAGAGGGAAACTGAGGCCCAGAGGGGGAGAGTGGGGTCTGGCTCAGCGTCCTTCCCCAGTCAGCGTCCTGGTACAAAAGGCTTCTGAGAGCTGTGGCTGCAAAGGTTTTTGGTTTCGAGTTTCATTGGAAATTCGCCCTTTATTAGCCCTGATCTGTGTCCAGTAATAAATGTTGTCAAGGTTCCCAGGCAGGTTTCAGTGGGGGTGGAGGTTTGGAGGGAACAGGGCAGATACCAGCGGGCACCTGGACCACAGGAGCCCCCTGTACGCTGGGGGGAGAGAGGACTAGCTCACACTTTCCGAGGGCTTTCTTCCTGGCTGTCTCCATGCTCCACAACTGTGTGTATGAATCTGTTGATTCCCCGGGGTCACCATAGGAAGTGGGTATTTGCTTTTTCATCTTAGAACAAGTCCTAGAAAGGATTCCAGGAGGCGGCACCATGCAGCCCATGGAGGATTTCTGGGTTCAGCAAATAAAAAACAGGATTACTGGATTCAGCAAATAATAACAGGACACCCAGTTAAATGGGAAGTTCCCATAAACTACCGTTATGTTTTAGTATAAGAATGTCCCGTGCACATCGGGAGTTTATCTGGCAGCCCTAAATCCGGAAGTCCCTGCCCCTTCCCTCATCCCAGGCCCCTGCCTCTCACCCAGCCCTGACCCGAAGGGGTGGTGGCATCTGTGACCCGCGCTGTTTGCCCTATGCAAACAGGTTTGGGGTTTTTTGGGTTTGGGGTTTTTTTTTTTTCTTTTTACATATTTTTATTTATTTATTTTTTTAGTTGTAGTAAAATACACATAACATAGAATGTACCATCTTCACCATTTTTAAGTGTACAGTTCAGTGGTGTTAAGCACCTTTTTACTTGAAGTAGAATATGAAATTCCATAATGCATGATGCTTTGTGAAGGCCACTTACACGCGTGTCCTGAGTGTGGGTGTGTGTGGTACACACATACATACACACGGGCATATATTTTTTAACCAGATAGAGATGTCATGGTCAAATGCAGTCTGAAGGCCCCCCGCCCTTATAAAACTTATTTCATTATTTATCTTATTTATTATTTGTCTTGGTTTTATTAATTTGTTTTTTATTTATTCTTTGTTTTCATGAACTTATTTTGATCTTATTTATTTTTATCTGGTTTTTATTCATTTATTTTTATTTTATTTTATCTCACTTTTTATCAATTTATTTTTATGATTTTTATTTATTTTTTATTTTACTGTCACGTTGATTTATTTTATCTTATTGCATAATCTAACTCCTGGCGTGTGCTGAGTCCCCTCACTAGAACGGGGATTCTCAGCTGAGGGCGATTTTGCCCTGCCAAACGCCAGTCAGTAATGTTGGTGACATTTCTGGGGGAGAGGGGACACTGGATGGCATCCGGGGACATCTGTGGTCATCACGACTGGGAGCGTTCTGGGCATGGAGTGGGTGGGGGCCAGGAGGGCCCCACCGAGGATGACCTGGGCCCGGCGTCCGGGGTCAGCGGGGAGGACCCAGCGGCAGACTGCAGCACCACGCCGTGTCCGGCACGGAGCCTGCGCGCGGTGGGTGCCTGCCTTAGGTCGTGCAAGCGAGGCTGCAGTCGCCTTGCCCAGCCGCTGCCTGGGGCCCCAGTTGCTGGGACACGCTGACCCCGTGTGGACGGTCGTGGAGCTGCGCCCTCTCAGCCCGCGCCCCAGACTGCGGGGAGCGTCTCCAGGCAGCGCTAACCCACCAGCACTTCTGCCAGGACGGCAATATTCTAGCTCGGGGCCTCCAACATGCGGGCCGCTGGTGGCCACTGAGCCCTTGAGGCAAGGCCAGGACAACAGGGGAGAGCATTTTTAACTTCCTGTCATTGCCTTTAATTTACATTTAAATACAAATAGCCACATGTGCCCTGCTGTGACCCAAGGGGACAGCCCAGTCAGTGGAAAAAGCAGACACGTGCCTGCTTGGGGGGGGGGGGGGAGGTCTGTGGACATTGCAAACAGGTTTGTATTTGTGACCATTTTTTAAAATTAATGTACAGCTGACCCATGAACAGCCCAGGTTTGAACTACGCAGGTTCACTTACATGCAGATTTCTTTCAATAAGTATATTGGAAAAGATTTCGGAGATTTGTGACAATTTGAAAAAATATTTGCTCTCTTACTTGACTGTAAGAATACAGTATATAATACACATAACAGCAAATATGTGTTAATCGTTTATGTCATCGGTGAGGCTTCCAATCAGTAGTTAAGTTTGGCGAGTGTCAAAAGTTCTACAGGGATTTTTGACTGCTCGGGGGTCAGTGCCCCAAACCCCAGAGTTGTTCAAAGGTCAACTGTATATCAAGCGCTTGCTGGTCCCGGACCCCGTTCTGGGCACTTCACTCCCATGGACTGGAGTCTTTACTTAAGCACTGTATTCAAACAGGTTCTGACAATATGCTCACGCTAAAGAAGAAACCGAGGGTCAGAGAGGACAGCTGCCCGACTAGTCTT
This sequence comes from Phataginus tricuspis, assembly GCA_029783875.1. NCBI lineage: Eukaryota > Metazoa > Chordata > Mammalia > Pholidota > Manidae > Phataginus > Phataginus tricuspis. The sequence goes on from JAQQAC010023519.1 coordinate 2,598,907, forward strand.
GCCTCTGTGCTGACCTTACCCCAGCTAAGGGCCCCTCATGCCTGATTTCATTCCACCCTCACCCCTTTCTGGAACTAGTATGACTCTGGCTTTGCAGATGAGGAACTAAGGTTCCAACGGGACGTGCCTGTTTCCAGTCACTCCTCAAGTGGAATGCCAGGCGGGGACTGCGACCTGCCATGAGGCTATTAACCAAGAGGCTCACCGCCTCCCTGGCATGGTTTGTGGGGGCCTGGGTAAGGTTGGGGAGATACACAGAAGACTGAGAACTGCTTTCTCACTTCTGTGAGTTCCTGACTGTGTGACCTTATGGAGGTGTCTTGTCCTCTCTGAGCCGTATCACAGACTGAGTGGCTTAAACGACCAAACTTTATTTCTCATGATTCTGGAGACTGGAAGTCCGAGATGAGGGTGCTGGCAGGGTCCCCATACGGCACAGGGGGAGTGACCTCAGGTGGCTTCCTCTCCTCCCAAGGGTGCTGGTCCCAACCATGCGGGCCCACCCTCCCGGCGTCACCAACCCTAATCACCTCCCAAAGGCCCTGCCTGCAAACACCATCCCGTGGTGGCGTCCGCGGGCGTGCACGGCACTCACGCACACGCTGTGAGCACGGGCCCGTTCAGCAGCACGTCGGTCAGTGTCTGCTGGTGGCGTGAGATGGCAGCTGAGGTTCCAATGGTCACGGAGCCCATTTCGCAGTGTGGGCGAGCTCAGCAGACTCTGGCCACTTACAATGAAGGGCACATTTATATGGTTAAGGGAGGGGCTGCGGGCATCTGGGCACCAGCGAGCTGGGTCCGTTGAGCCACACTATATCCTTTCCCACTGGGCAGATGGGAAAGCAGAGGCCCAGAGAGGGACAGACACTTGCCCAGAGCCACACAGCCCACCTGTCACAAAGCTGCCCTTGTCACAAATGTGGCCCTTGGGTGTCTTGGGGAGGTATCGGTGGGGTCTCTGGAGGGCAGGTCAGGTGGGCAGCCATGCCTCCCTGGTCCCCAGTCACCAGATGTCCCCAGGTACCCCCAGACACAAGCCCACAGGAGGTAGCCTCCTAATCACACACGGCCCCAGGGGGATGCTGGGAACACCTTTTAAAGGCTATTAAACACCTCAACAGAGGTTCCCCACCCTGCCAACGCCAGGCTCCCAAGGGTGCAGCTGCAAGCTCTGGGGAGAAAGAAACACAAAAAAACAAAACACATTCGTAGTCCAGCATGGCCCCGGGGGGCGGGGACACCACTAGAGGCCTGGGTTCCTGGCCTGCTGGGCTGGCTGGCCTCCCGCCGGGCCACACTCCCTCTGAGCCTCCGTGGTCCCCTTTTGCAAAAGGGTTGCTCATCAGTGAATGGATGCACGGGAAGGCCTGGAACGGTTCCCACCACACAGGACCCACTGTGCACTTAGAAATGGGTTAAGATGGTGGTGACGTTTTGTTTATCCATTTATCTCTTGACGGAGAAGATGGCCCTTGTGAATAAGGCTGCTGTCCATGTGGGGGTACTAGTGTCTGTTCGAGTTCCTGCCTTCAGTGCCCCGGGGTCCGTGCCCAGGAGAGGGGTCGCTGTGCCGACCGGTGATTCTACGTCACCTCGTTCACGTGGCCTAATGATCGAGCTCATTTGTGGGTCGTCTTTGGAGAAACATCTGTTTGAGCCTATGGCCCATTCTTGAATTGGGTGGTTGGTTTTGCTCCGTTGTTGAGTTGAGGAGTTGATATATACTGGATAACGGACCCTTATCGGATACGGGCTTTGCAACTATTTCCCCCCAGACTCTGGGTTGTCTTTTCATTGTCCCGGCGATGGCTTGGATGCACAAAAGATTTTGATTTCAACGAAATACGAAGCATCCACTTCCATCCGAAGACATTTCTGTGAGGCTCTCACAGCGACCTCGAACTCGGCACATCCAAAACTGAACCTGTAAGTCGCCCCCCATGCCATTTCCCAGGCCAGCTCACGTTCAGAGTGTCTCTGCCCTCCCTCTTGTCAGCCCCGTCACTGCAGATCTCCACTCTGCTGAATCCCCACCCAATCTGGCCCTTCCCTCCCCACCGGGCCCTCCGCCCTGTCCAGCCCCCGCCCCACCTCCATTGGCCCCAGTTCCTCTCTACTCCCCCCGTGTTTCCCCTACCCGGGGCCAATGTGTCCACAGGGCAGGCCCGGGCCCTGTGATCCTTTTAGGGGCCCATGAAAATGCTTCAAGTTCCTTTAAAATCAGAAGGAAACAATTAATGCCATAATCATGAATACTTCCTCGTACACGCAGCCTGGATTCTATCTGTCTGTCTACGGGTGCCATCGTAAACTATAATCTGTAATAGTCTTCAAGGAGGAGAGGACCCCCAGGAGTCACAGAACCCCCTGCCTCCTTCGCTTCTGGAAGCCCGCAGGGGCAGGTTTCAAAAGCCAAGTGGGATGTGCTGCCCTCTGGCGACACTTGAACCTTCCGTGGCTCCCCAGTACCCTCCGAATGAGTCCATTCATTCCCCCACCTGGCCCCACTCCTCCCTGCTCTCCCCCCTTGCCCACTGACCCCCAGCCCCCTTGGTGCTCGCCCATTTCGGCAGCCGTTTCCTCCTCTAAGCCTCTTCACGTGCAGTCCCATCCAGCCAGGCTGAATATCACATTGTTCATCTGGGGGAAGCCCTCCCAGACCATGTTCCCGGCCCCCAGCCAAGGTCAGCTCCATCCTTACAAACTCTCCTGGGAAGACAGTCCCCACCCTCTCCTCCCAATATGTCGTTAGGCACTGTTAGAGCTTTAAGGGTTCTCCCTGTTGGGGCCTAATCGCTGTCCATGGGGGACCATCCCCGGCCCTGTGTAGTGTCCAGCAGCCTCCCTGGCCCCTACCCACTCAAATCCAGGAGCAACCCCCAGTCGTGACAACCACAGATGTTCCCAGATGTTGCCAAGTGTCCCCTAGGAGCAGAATCGCCCAGGCTGGCAAACAGCCTGCTTCCCACCCTGCCCGCTGTGCGCCAAGTGGGGCTAAGAGTGTCCTTCTGGACCCTTCCTGGGATCACAGGGCTTGGCACATACGACATGCAGAAAGGACAGCACAAGTCACTCATTCCCAGGTAGGGGCTGCATCCGGCAGCAGAGCCCGGGAGAATGATGTGCCCCCAAGGGGACCGTATTTGGAGATGGGGCTCGTAGGAGGTATTAAGGTTAAATGAGGTCATGAGGGTGGGGCCCTGATCTGATAGCCCTGGTGTCCCTATAAGAAGAGGAGGAAAGGCCTCCCGGCCTGCACTCCCCAGGGAAAGGCCGCGTGGGGACACAGCGGGAGGGTGACCGCCTGTAAGCCCAGAAGAGAGCTCGCACCAGACACCTGGCTGCCGGCAGCCTGATCTAGGACTTCCCAGTCCCCGGACCCGTGAGGAATAAATGTTTATTGTCCATAAGCCTCCCAATCTGTGGTGTTTTGTTAGGGTGGTTTTGTTTGGCAGCCTGACCCTGAGAAGCATGATTTTCATACCCACTAAGCACCTGCTGTGTGACAAGCTCTGTGCAAGGAATAAAAGATTCAATCGTGCCTTGTGGAACTGGTGTTCTAGTGGGGACAGGAAGCACACGAAAGAAGTAAAAAGACAGAGATGTTGCTGTAAAGAAAAGCAGAGAACAGCGAGTGAGGGGGTGGTTATTTTAGGGAGGCCCAGGACAGCCTTTCCAAGGAAGTGACATCTGCATTGATTCCTGGAGGAAGTGAGGAATAGGCCAGGTAGCAGTCAGAGGAAGAGCCTCCCAGGTGGCAGACACAGCGGTGCAAAGGCCCTGGGGCAGCACCGGCCTGGCATGTGGGAGGAACACCCAGGAGGCCTGTGTGGCTGGAGCAGAGGGAGCGAGGCTGGGGGAGGGGACAGGGCAGGTCATGCAGGGCCTGGTGGGGGTGTCTGGGGAGGACTCTGAATCTCCTTGAATATGCATTAAGGTTGCTCACATCCACAGCACATACACTAGAATTGGAACAGTACAGAGACTAGTATGACCCCTGAACAAGGAGGACGTGCAAGTTCCTGAAGCGTTCCCTATTTTTAAAAATGTAAGCCACAAGCAAGCCAAAATTGTGGGTTTCTTTAAACAGGCCATTGAAACACATGGCACAATGGAAGGTACAGAATAAATGCTCATTTCGTTTTCCATCTGTGAGAACTTCACAACAAAATTATAGTTTATTTTGTAAACAGTAATAATAAAATGCATTAGGGAGCCCACGGAGGGAAATGACCTCATTTCTGTTTTTAAAGCTCTCCCTCTGAGTCGGGTTCCCACTGCTGGAGAGGAGTGAAAATCTGGAAAGAAGGAAAGGAAAAATCCTGGGATGGTGGAATGGAACTGGAGATATCTGTCATAGATGATAGATGATAGATAGATAGATAGATAGATAGATAGATAGATAGATA
>JAQQAC010023519.1:2609021-2619738 GCA_029783875.1 Phataginus tricuspis
GGGCCCGGCGCGCGGGGAGGGGGCGCAGGAAGCGGGCGAGGCGGCGGCGGCGGCCCCGGGAGCTGCCGATCGGCGCCGGGACAAAGGCGCGGCCGCCCGGCGCCCTGAGCCGCCCGAGCCGGGCGCACAGCCGGGGCGCCATCCGCGCCCCCCGCCGCGACTGACATGATGTTTCCACAAAGCAGGCATTCGGTAAGCGGGGCCCGCCGGCCCGGAGCGCCCCCCCAGGTCCGCGCCCCGCACCCCCAGGGCCCGGCCGGGCCATTCCGCACCCGGGTCGAGGCCCTGCGCCCCCCAAGTCTGGTCCGCGCCCGGCACCCTGAGTTCCCTGCCGGGCCATCCCCCACCCGGGTCCGGCTTCATGCCCCCACCCCGCGCCCCGCGCCCCCCCACAGCCGCGTCCTGCGCTTCCCCCACGGCCGGGCTCGGCACCCCCATTTCCTAGGCGGGCCATTTCCCCCGGGCCCCGGCCCTGCGCCCCGACCCCCGTTCTTGGCGGGGCCATCCCCCCAGTCCCTGCTCCGCTCCTCCCCCCCAGCTCCCGGGCCGGGTTCCCCTCCAGCTCCGGGCCCAGCGCTAATCCCCCGCCCCCACCGCCGCCAGCTCCTGGGCTCCCCCGTTCCCTGTGCCTGCCGGCCCCCCTCCCAGCTTCCGGGCCCGGGGCACCCCCTTGATCCCAGGCCGGATCTCCTCCGACCCCCGGCCCGGGGCCCCCCAAATCCCTGAACCCTGCGACCCCCCAGGCAGGGCCTCGGGAGGCCTTGGCCTCGAGCCTGGGGGTTGGGGAAAACCGAGGGGCACCCCTCCCTGAAGAGCTTGACTGGGAGTAAGGGTGTTGGGTATCTAGGGTGGGGGTCCTCGTAAGATTTCGGGTGCTGAGAGGCCCCTCCCCCAAAGGGACTTTGCAGGGAGGCCTCACTCCCCCCCAACTTGGGAGGGAGACTCTCTAGGACGCGTTCTACTCGCTGCTACGGGCAGTTGGGGCGCTTGGATGGCACCCCCCTTCTCCCGGCGCTTTGGAGGGGCGGTAGAGGGCGCGCCCTGTCCCTCATCAAGGGCAGGCCTTCAAATGCACCCCCACCGCCCGGGGGTGGCGGGGATGAGGCGGCCTTGGGCGCACCCACCCCCTGGTCTTCCCCCGGGGGGGGGGGGCAGGAAGCGAGGGCGGGGGCGCGCCAGGGGCTGTAAACACGGCCCGGGAAGTGGGACGGGTGGGGGGGCTCTGCAGCTGCGCGGCCACAGCCTCCGGCCTCCCGGGAGCGGGGTGAGGGGAGATGGGCGGCCGCCTGGTCCTGACCCGGCGCCCCCTCCCCACAGGGCTCTTCACACCTACCCCAGCAACTCAAATTCACCACCTCCGACTCCTGCGACCGTATCAAGGACGAGTTTCAGCTCCTGCAGGCTCAGTACCACAGGTGAGCTGTGGGGCGGGGGCCCCAGCCCCGGGAGGAGGTGGGGCCACTGCACAGAGGGCCGGGGGCTGGAGGGGAGGTTGTGACCCCTGCTGCCCACCTGTGCTCGGAAAATATAGGTGCACAGTGGCCTCTTACGTGGCAGGGCTGTTCTGTAAACCCATTTATTCTTTGGAACAGCCCATTTCGCAGATGAGAAAACAGAAGCACAGGAAGTTAAATAATTTGCCCAAAGACTCAGCTGTATGGCTGCAAAGCCCCTTTCCCCAGCCCTACTACCCCCAGCCCCACTGGATAAAAGAGCTCTCAGCAACTGAATTGGGACTTTACATCTCCCTACCCGCCAAAGAAAAAATTCCTGTTCCCTGTTACAGCTTTCTCTGCCTGGCTTTGGGGAAAAGGTGTCTGGCATGCAACAGTCTCCACTGCTTTCTCTCCCCAGGATTTAATCTCCTGACATTTCTAAAGGACTTGCCTTGTGCTGGGATCTAAAAGGCAGGAGCTATATTATCATTATATTACACCCAGAGAAACTTAAGCCCAGAGAGGTTAAGGATTTCCTGGGGACACACAGCAGGACGGGGCAGGACTGAGACTGGCACCCAATCTCTGGGTTGAAGAATGCACATTCTCAAGGGTTCTTCAATGGCGGGGAGCTGGCCTGGGAATCAGAAGGGGTTCCTCGGCTGTGAGTCCCAGTGGGACATCAGACCCCTGTGGACCTGAGCAGACCCACCTAAATGTGCCCCTTTTGGAGCCTGGGTTTTCTCCAGGAAGAAAGAGGAATAACAAGGTCTATATAGATATAGATGTGTTTACAAACATCTCACGTTTTGGGGGTACTTCCCATGCTTCCTGTGTGCTGAGTACCAAACACACCCTCTTGTTCAATTGCTCTATGATTGTGCCCATTTTGAAGACGAGGAAACCGAGGGACAGACAGTAGGAGGGCAGGCCCCAGGAACTGTGTTCTTGTCCCACGCTGTGCAGGGGAAAGGAGCCCCTCCGGGGGGCTTCCCCTCCCTGCCTGGCCCATGTCCACCCCTCAGGGAGCACTGAGGCCAATCCAGACCCAGAGGCCGAGATCACATTGCTGACGGGTGCCATGGGACCTGCCGTAAGCTGGACCCCTCTCTGATAAGCTTTGGGGTCTCCATCCTCTGGATCTGGGCCTCTTTACACAATGAGGGGGTCCCACCGAGTTGGCACACTCTCTGGATCCACCGGGCCCTCCACCAGAGCCAGAAATCCAGAGGTAGGGGTGAAATGGCCTGATTTTCTTTTTAATTGTGTCAACGAATGCACATTTTTAAAGAAAATGAGAGAAAAGAAACTCGGGGCCACCATGACACCCGCTGCTGCTTACCTCTGAACCGTGGGATACAAGTCATGGTCGGTCTGGCGGAATGAAAGTCCAGGTTCCTGAGATGACTGTGAGGTCAGCAAGCGCTTATTGAGTGCTTACTCTATGCCAGGCCCTGTTCTAAAAAAGTGTTTCTTGTCGGAATGTATATCCTCACCAACCCACCCCCGGGACGTTGGAACTTAACACCAGTGGAAATCGCGGCCCAGAGAGGTAGTGGGGTTTGCCCAGAGCCCCACATCTGAAGTAGCAGGGCTGAATTTTGAACCCAGTCCGTCTAGCATGAGTCTGTGCGCTCAGCTTTCTACCTGACACCCTCGTAGGGGGACTTTGAGAAATGCCCTCAGCTCAGCCTTGCTGGGGGAGCCTGAGAGAGGCCAGGGAGTCCCTATCCCTAGTCCCCAACAGGGGAACTTCTGCCCCCAGTGAAATCAAGTCCCCTGAGAGGGTCTGGGCCCCCTTGAAGCGTCCTTGGTGGGTCAGACCCAGAGCCCTACCAGCCACACCCTCTCCTCAGCCCCCTTGCAGTTTCTACTCCTTCCTTCCTGGCTAGAGAGTTTTCCCCAGTGACTGGGACTGTGGCCTTGGAAGCCAGCTTTCTGGCTGTGTGACCTTGAGCCAGTTCCTCAGCCTCTCTGGGCTTCCATTGCATCATCTGTAAGTACTGACCTCATCGGGTTTGGGGCTGGGTAGAAAGTTCTTTGTATCCTTGGCTGACCCAGACTCGGGGTGTTTGGTCTGACTTTATTACGTTCCATTGCCTGAAGCTCCCCGTGCCCCCTCCTCACTGAGGACAAATCTGTCCCCCGCCAAAGTCTGGCCTCTCCTGCACAACGGCTGGGGGACCTTGGCCTAGCCCCCACCCCTTCTCCCTCCTTTGTTTACAGCCTGAAACTCGAATGTGACAAGCTGGCCAGCGAGAAATCGGAGATGCAGCGTCATTATGTGATGGTGAGCCACCCCAGTTGGGCAAGCAGGGCACCCCAGACCTCCTCCGCCACAGGCAGCTGCCGGCCGAACCCTGGCCACCCCGGCCACGTCCTCTGGGATGTGCGAGGGTTCGGGCCCCGCTCTCCATTCAGCCGGCGCTGGCCTGGCTGCTGGCCCAGGCGGTGGCCGAGGTGCCAACCCCCCGGGTTGCAGCCTGGGCCTGCCAGGTCCCCGGCTGTCCTTGGCAGCGGAGGAGGCAGGGCTGTGAAGGCCAGGAACGAACGTGGGGGTGCAGCCAGATCCCTCCCCGCCCCAGAGGCCTTGGCATCCCAGCGCTTAACCCCTCCTCGCCCAGACTTGGGGATGAGGGCTCCTGGGGACTGACGGAGGCAGGAGGCTGACGGCCTTTGAGGTTGGTGGGGGGAGCATTGCATGCCCTGGCCTGACATTTGAGACCGTGCCCATGCACACTGCCAGAATCATCTGTGTGATTTCATACCCACCAGGTGGTGATTTCTGCATCAAAAAATCTCTGCCTTGGTCTAGGCCAGAGCCCAGCTGTCCCAGGCTGTGAGGGAGGCAGAGCCAGACACTGAGCCCCTGGCCCCAGAGGGATGGGGCTGAAGCAGAGAGAGAGGGGCTGGGGGACTGCAGAGGAGGGCCACCACCTGAAGAGGGCTGTGTGGAGAACGGGGCATCGCAGCTGGGGTCTTGAAGAACGAATAGAAGCCTGCTTGGCGGGGACGGGGAAACTACACCTAGGCCTGGAAACGAACTTGGCCTTTCCCCCTCCCCAGGTGATGGGGAGCATAGGAGGGTTTAGAGCAGGGGAGGGGAAAGGGTCAGATCAGGGGCATTGGGTGGGAGGTGGGGGACCTACTGGCCCCAGAGCCAGACCAGCAGGCTTTGTTTATGCTCATTTATACCCAGGAAGGCAAACTTCCCTGGAGTCTGGGGCCACCCGCAGACAAGACACATAAAGATAAAAGATTAGGAGCCCTGGAATGTGTGTGTGTGTGTTGGACAGTGCCTCTAATTATTCCAGAAACCAGGGGAGCTAGGCGGAGCCTGGGGCCCTAGAGCTCTCCCAGCTCCCACCAGAGCAGCCCGGTGTCTCTCCCACCGCCTTCTCCCTCCCTCCGTCTCCCCCTTTCTCTCTCCTGCCCTGCCACTGCCTCCCTCTCTCTGCTTCCCCCTTTTGTCTCGCTCTGTCACTCCCCCATCCCTTCGTGTCTGGCCCCCCACCCGTGGCCCACCTCCATGTCTCTCTCTCTCTGTCTCCCCCCCACAGTACTACGAGATGTCCTACGGTCTGAACATTGAGATGCACAAGCAGGTACCGCGCCCCCCCCGCCCCCCCACCCCCCACCCCCCCCCCGCCCCCCGGGCAGGTAGGGGCCCGCCCCCTGGCTGAGTACCAAGTCCACCCTGTTATCCTGTTACTGCCCAGCAACACTCTCATTCTTTGTCTTCCCTGGGAAGTTTCATCTCCCTGAGGGGGAGGAGCAGACCTCCTCCAGGACCTGCCGCCTCCACCCTGTTGTCCCCCCATGTGGGGGAAGGTGCCACGCGCCAACACGCCAGGGACCCCCAAATCGCTGCTGGCCCTCTAGCCCTGCTTTTGCCATCTGTGCCCTGAAGGATGGCCATAAAAAATGATGCCAACTGCCCCCAGTCTTCCCTCCCTCCTTCCCACGGGGTGCTCAGTGCCTACCAGGCCCTAGACATCATTTTCCCAGGGCCAGCCAGACCCCGAGCCTGGATTCTGTCCAGCTCTGTTAGCCTCAGGGCCCCGAGCATCCTGGCATTCCTCCTTTGCTGCTGGGTGCTGAAGGCTTGGTGTTCTGCTCTGACCCTGGGCAGAGCTGGCCTCTTAGACAGCAGAACCCCGGGCCTGCAGGGGCGGGTCTGCACCTGCCCCCCGATGCCTGCCACCCACCCGCCCGCCCGGGACTGAAGTGTCTGTGTGTTCCAGGCTGAAATCGTCAAGAGGCTGAACGGGATTTGTGCCCAGGTTTTACCCTACCTTTCCCAAGAGGTGAGTGGCACCCTGTGGCTGCAGGGAGGAGGAAGTAGATGGATGTGAACTTGCCCCAGGCCCTGCCCCTTGGAGCCATCTGGAGCAGCAGCGTGCTGGGCACCCCAGGGCACATGCCGCCCCTCTCTGGATCTCCCAGACCCCTAGCCAGCCTGTGCAGAAAAATCCCCAAGGACAAGAGAAACCCCAGGGTTGAAAAGCCCCTGGGGGCAGGGCTGTGGAGAGAGGGGCCTCCCCACGCTGTGGAATTCCGGACTGAGTGAGTCACTTCACCAGTAAAAATGTCAGATGGGCCAAAGATGGCACTCAGAATCTTTTCTCTGTCTTGCTTTACCTTTCACCCTCCTGAGACCCATCTGCCAGACCCAGTGCCCCCCTCAGGCCATGGACAAGGGGGCTGTGTGTACAGGGAGGGCGCTACACACACCCACAGACACAGGAACATGCAGATGCAGCGTGGATATGCAGTTACACGTGTAGACACGGAGGTGTGCGCGTGTTCACTGCCATACGGACACGTGTGCACATGCACCCAGGGGAACCGGGCTCCCCGCCCTGCCTGTCCTGCTCTCTGCCAGGTTCACTGTTGGCCATTTTTCACCTCCTCTTTCATCCCTGCCCTTATCTTGGGTGATGTGCATGCCCTGGGGCAGTTTCGGAAGGATACCATGAAAGCCCCAGGAAAGGGTTCTTGGGGCTCTGAAGACCTAGACTTATGCTTTTCTTTCATGATGGGCTTCCTGGTGGCTAAGGCAAAAAGCGAGATGGGCAGATTCTAGCATCTGATGATAGAGAGATGGCCTTTGGGGGAGGGCAATTGCCCTGAACCTAGACTCATACCCCAGCACTGCCAGAATTCACTGGGCCTTTCCTAGCTGTGGAAGGAAAGATTAGCAGGTCTCAGCACAGTCTCTGAGCCCTCAGGATCAGGGACTTCTCTGTATAGTTGGCCAGGTCGGGCACTGCACTTTTACCTCTCTGCACATGGTCGTGATCCAGGGTTTCTCTCGGACTCATCCAGAAACCTTTACCCGGGTCTCGGGCACCAACACCTTTGTGTCCTCGACACTTCCCTGTTTGTCCCCATTGTCCAGATGAAAAGCAGCAGCTGGAATTGGGGGGCTTCTGGTGGGAAAAAAAGCCATGGCAGGGTAGGGGGACATCTCCCGGGCTCTGCCACAAACCCCAACCCGGCCCCTCTCTCCACCCCATACCCTTGCAGCACCAGCAGCAGGTCCTGGGAGCCATCGAGAGGGCCAAGCAGGTCACCGCTCCTGAGCTGAACTCCATCATCCGCGTATGTCTGGGGTTGCGGGTGGGTGGGCGGGCGGCGGGTGGGCTCAAGGTAGCTAACGCTCCCCGTCCTGTCCTGCAGCAGCAGCTCCAAGCCCACCAGCTGTCCCAGCTGCAGGCTCTGGCCCTGCCCTTGACCCCACTGCCTGTGGGGCTGCAGCCGCCGTCGCTGCCAGCCGTCAGCGGGGGCACTGGCCTCCTTTCACTGTCCGCGCTGGGCTCTCAGGCCCACCTCTCCAAGGAAGACAAGAACGGGCATGACGGTGACCCCCACCAGGAGGAGGATGGCGAGAAGTCAGATTAGCGGGTGGTCGGGATGGGGAGGTGGGGGGGGCCGAGGGGAGACAAGAGACACAGAGAGGAAGGTTCAGTGCAAGACACAGTATAGATCGGGACTGGCTGACGCTGGTAGTATTTATGGTAGCCACTTGCGGGGCCCTGCCCCTGCTCCCGGCTTACCCCCCCTTCCCCTGCAGCCTGCATGGGTGAATACCTGCTCATACCACAGATGAGAAAAGCTGAGGCCTAGAGGCCAGGTCAGAAGGGAGCAAAACCTCAAGAAACCCCAGCACCCCCCACGCACACTTCCCCGTTCCACATGTGTGTGACTGACAGTCTGCCCACCGGGCCCCCTCAGGACACACCCCACCTCCCACCCTGGCACTGCATGCAGACAACGCTAGCTGCCCCTTCCCGCCCCGGGCACCCCACGTCTCCCCCTCCCTGTCCAACCCACCCCCCTCTGCTCAGTCCTGTGCCCACACCCCCCCCCCCGGGCCTCTCCCCTCACCCACAAGGATGGGGCAGAGGGGAGCCCGCTTGGCCCGGATGTGCGGGGTAGGGGTGGGCGACCCAGAATCCCCTGCTCCCCTCCCCAAATAAAGATGAGGGTACTCAAACTGTCTTGGTTTTTCTTTAAAATTTTTTTCCCTTTTTCCAGTATACTAGCGTGTCTTTTAAGAAAAGGGATATTAAAAAAAAAAATGTTTAAAAAAAAAAAGCTACACCCACGCCTGTGTCTGTATATAGCCTTTTAGACTGTCAGCTTTTGTTGTGTTCAGCCGTTTGATCTCTGCAGAGAGAAGTGAGAATGCTGTATCGAGGGTGGGCTTAGCTGTGCCTTTCAAATAAAGATGTGAGAAGGTTGGTTACTGTGTTCCTGCCTCTGTATTGCCGGCTGCCCGTGGTGCCCCCCTTCCCAGGGAAGGAGGGGGCTTCCTTCATGTCTGAGCTCCCTCCTCTGTTACAGGACAGGGCTGTTGAGAGTCCTAGGTGAGTCCAGCTTGTAAGCGTAGTCTCTCGAACTTGGTGCACAGACCAGAGAGGGTCAGCTGTAGGCTCTCGGTCACACAGCATGGCCCAGGTGTTTGAAGATTAGCAGAGCTGGGCTCCCATCAGTCCCAGGCCACAGGGCTCCTAAGTGACATTCTTTCCTGCAGAGTCCATCCCCACTGCATGTGCACACATTGATCCTTTTTCTCAATCAGACAATGCAGACCCCCAGCTAAACCTTGACCTTCCGAGGAGTCTTTGAAGGCCACCCACAGCTGTAACCAAGCTGGACCACCGTGGGGAGAGCCAGAAGGAAAGGGGATTCCCAAGTGCACCTCGCACCCGGGCCGAAAGGACCTCAGACTGCCCACCCAGGGTATGGGACCAGGCAGGGGCTAGGCGCTGGGGACAGCCACCCCAACCTTACCAAATCTAAATGGGCTGCATGGCATAGAATGTCCACCCTCAGGCTCCTGGGAGCACCAGAGGGACTTCGAAAGTCCAAAAAAATCTCATCTGCCTCCCTATCCAGTGGCTTCTAAGCAGGGGGCAGGACAGAGGGGTGGAGGTGCCAGGCTGCTGACCTCAGGAAATGTCCCATGTCCCTGAGGACAGTAGACCGGGCCGCCACATCAGCCCCCCGCTGGGGCCCTCCCCTGTATATTGTAGAACTGTTTCATCTCGGGAAGGCTGGCCCCCAGCAGTTCCCCTCAGGGACGCATGCCCCAACAGACAATGCCACTCGAACCCACCAGATATGGTACAAGAGGGTTCAGAGCCCCTGGCATCAGCCAGTATCGCCCACAGCTGGAAACCACCAGCTGTCCAGGAACAGCTGGGCCCATAGGCTGTGACGGTCTTGCTGTGGAATACCACGCAGCCATGAAAAAGAGCGGGTCTCACCACACTCAACATGACACCTCTCGCACACATAATGCAGAACAAAAGGTGGGTACAAAAGGGTAAATAGGGTGTGACTCCCCTTATACAAAGAACAAAAATAGGACCGAGTGGCCACAGTGTCAGCCACCCTTGGGATGGAGGAGGGGCGAAAGGGTCTTCTAACAGGCTGCTTGCATTTTGTTCCTTAACTTGGGGACTGATGACATGAGTGTGTTCACTGTGTGACAATTTATCAAACTGTTCACTTACAGTCTGTACTCTTTGGGGTGTTATATTTCACAATTTTTAAAAATTATAAAAAAGAGGTCATCTCTGGCGTCCTTGGCCCTCGGAATAAATTTTAAATTCTTCACCTAGGCCCACGAGACCTTGCAAAGCCAGGGCTGCTGCCCACGCCTCCAGTCATTCTCAGCAGGCTGTAGCCAGGTTGAAACAACTCGCTGTTGTTGGGTTTTTTTTTTTCCATCCTGCTGGTTTTTTGACTTGAGGCCTTTGCACATGCTGTTCCCTTTACCTGGAACAGTGATTTTTCTTTCCCCTCTTCCCAGGGTTCTGATCCTTCAAGACTCCCAGAAGTCTCCCGAGGGTCTCCCCCGACTGTTTCCTCCCCTCACCCCCGGGCCCCAGACAAGTAACAGCAGTTGTTATTAATGTGCTGCATAATGGTTCCAGGCATGGAGTCCCCGCGTGGTTTTAAATCCTGACTTTCTCTCACAGCTGGATGATCTTGGTAAGTGGCTTCACCACTCTGGGTCTTGGGTTTCCCTCTCTGTAAAATGGGTATAACACAGAGTCAGCCCTCCTTATGAATCATATAAAAGTGCTTATAGCAGAAGTTGGCACATTTATTCATTCATTCGTGGAGACCCAGGGACACAGCAGACAGAAACCCCTGCCCTCCTGGTCCAGGTGAGCAGGCAAATAAGGAGAACATTAAATGTGTCACTGGGTGTGTTTACAATAGAGAAGAAGACAGAGAAGGGATGTACAGGTGATAGAGAACAAGACAGAAGGGATATGTAGGGTCTGGGGTTGTTTTCTAATTTGCTTATAGTGGCAACCCAATAAATGTTGGCAAATTTACTAGGGGCAGACCTGAGTTTGCACACGCCTCCGACCCTAGGTAGTGATCTGAGGCAAGCGGGGTCGCCTGTCTGATCTAGGTTCTGGGAAACTGCTCCGAGAATTAGCAGAAACCCAGCAAGGGCTCCTAGCTGTCCGCGGACATTATTACGGATGTTGCCGGCAGATGGAGGGCGCCTTGGGTGGGCGGGGTCACTAATCCGACACCCCCCCCACCCTGGGGTCTACTCGGAAGGAGGGGGTCCTGCCCAGCCACGGACAGGTCTGTGACCTCGGGATCTCCCTCTGGGCTGCCCCCCACCTCGTCCCAGGGCCTGGGGAGGGTCCGGGAGCCCCAAGGGGCAGAGTGCCCAGAGGCGCTGGGGTGCGCCCCGCGGCCGCGCAGCCGGGACGAGCGGAGGTGCCGCCCGCCCCCTCGCCGCC
>JAQQAC010023519.1:2620138-2678915 GCA_029783875.1 Phataginus tricuspis
AGGGGAGGGGAGAGGGGAGGGGAAAGGAGGGGGAGAGGGGAGGGGAGGGAGGGGAGGGGAAAGGAGGGGAGGGGAGGGGAGGGGAGAGGAGGGGGAGAGGGGAGGGGAGGGGAGGGAGGGGAGGGGAGGGATGGGGCGGGGGAGGGGGGATGCAGGAGGTAGAAGGTCGGGAGCAAAGGCGGCGCGGGAGGCCGGGCCGGGAGAAGGCGGGGAGGGCTACGGGAGGAATGCTCCCAGCCCCGGGGGCACGAGGCTGGGGCGGAGGGGAGCCTCCGGGCTGGGGTGAGCCCGTCCCCCGCGACCTCCCAGCCCTGTCTCGGGCCGGCCCGTAAACAGAGGCCCCGCCCCCTCTCTAAGGCTCTCAGCAGGGGATCTGTGCTGCGGTGGGTGGGAGGGACCCCGGCTCTCTCTGTGCCCCGATTCCCCCATTCCTACAGTGGCTCCAGAGCTCTCAGTGTCGGAAAATTCCCAAACGCCCCACGGGCAGGAGACTGTCCCGGCCCGTGTCCGCCCACACCCTCCTCCACCCTGAGAACTCCTGGGCCTGGGAGCTGCCCGGCTCCCCAGAGTCAGCCCACTTCTGGTGTGGCCCCCAGGGCTCGGGAGAGGCGGGGGAGGTCGGGCTTCCCCAGCCGGGCAGGAAGATCCTCTGACAGGTGAGAGACCCACGGACCAGTTCACCGTGAAGGCCGGCCAGGGGCATCTGCTGCCTGAAATATTTAGCGGACTTCCTTCGCCCCGAGTCCTCTGGGTGTCTGCGGCTTAGGGACCTCGGCAGCCGCCCTCTCTCCCCTCTGGGATGACCAAGGGAGGCCCAAGGAAGGAAGGACAGGAAACCTTCAGGGTCACAAAACAAGGCAGGGCCCCAGCCTGGCCTCCTGGCCTCTGCTGGCGGGGCTCTTGGCCCCACTAGGAACGACCAGAAAAAATCAGGAAGACCAAGCAAATCATAAAAATAGAAATCTCAAACAGCTTTGCTGGGCAGATCTATTAGACACCCAGTTGTGGCTATGGGCTTTCCTGGCATCTCTCAATTCATTCTTGACAATTCCCCCATTGTACAGATAAGCAAACCGAGGCAAGACTCACAGTGACTTGCGCATGGATCTACAAAAGGGAACCTGGCTTTGGAGGCAGGAGGGCCCAGGATCCTAGCCATTTTGTTTAAAAGGCAGAGAAGCCCCGGCCCCAGGGTGGGTGGGCAGAGCTGCAGGCTGGGAGAGGTCAGGGATGGGGCCGCCGGGCACAGTCCGGGTCCAGCAGGAGGCTGGGCTGCGGGGTGGGGTGCTCTTGAGATAGGCGGTCCCTCCCCTTGTCCCTGGCCTTGCTTCTTACCATTCTGGGCCTCTTTTCCGTGCCTGAGGGTGACCGGGCCGGTAGTACCTCAGGCCTTTCCCCCTGCCTGGAACACACTGTGCCTACATTTCTGCCCTCACTGCCCTCACCACCCCCCTCTCCTCCTTGCTGTTTCCTCCCAGCATTGATGGCTCAGCACAACTTAAGTCAACAAATATTCCCTTGTTCCTTGCTTTTCGAGACAATAGGGATTTGGTCACTGCCGAAGCCCCAGAGCTGAGGATGGTGTCTGGCACACAGTAGGTGTTCAGTGCAGATTCAATGAGAAAGTGAGAAAAGCTCAGAGAAGCCAGAGAGGTGCGTCTGGGCTGCTGGAGTCCTGGGAGGTGCTGGAGCAGAGGAGGGGCGCGCCCAGGGGTGCAGTGAGCAAGATCCTATGCGGACACTGGGGGCCAGGCTGGCGGGAGGCGCACAAGGGCCTGCATGGGTTTTAGGTGTTTTCTGATGTTAGGAGCTGCACGAGGGAGCCGCGTGCACCCCAAGGTCGCGCCTCTGAGGCATTTCCTGGGCATCTGTCCTCGCCCTCCCTCGGCCTCTGGGGTCTCTGCGTCTCTGTATCTGTCTGCGTCTCTTTCCTCACTTTTCCCACCCCACCAGTTCTCTCTCCATTTCTTCCTCAGTCCTTCAAGGTCTTTCCAGATCTATCTCCCCCTCTGTCTCTCTCCCGCCTCCCCTGTTGTGTCCCCGCCCGCCCTCCCAGCCTCTCCCCCAGCAAACTTCTTCCACCAGCTCAGGCCCCCTGGGCCCCGCTGCTGGGTGCCAGCCAGGCCTGGAAGCCCGTCTCTCCCCCGCCCTTGACCCTGCGCCCCTCCCCTTTCCCTCCCCTCCCCTGCCCTCTCTCCTGTCCTACCAGGGCGGCCATGTGGTTACCAGCCATTCCCTGTGGGCAGGCAGGGGAGGTGCAGGAGGGCCAGGCGACCTGGCACTGGGCCCAGCCAGGACTCAGGGAGGGGCGGGGCCAGCCCCAGGGACACTGAGCCCCCATCCAAGTGTGGCGCTGTGTGACCTTGGACAGGTCCCTAGGCATCTCTGGGCCTGGCCACCTTATCCCCACCCCACTCCCAAATCAGACTGAGAGGCCACTGGAATTCACGGGGCACCTGTTGTGTACCACACTCTGTGATGGGTGCCCAAGGACCCAGAACAGAGCCCCTCTCCACCCCACTGTACCCCACAGCGTGGTAGGGGAGACAGACAACAAATAAACCAGTAAATGAGGTAATTTCAGAGACCAGTCCAGTGCCAGGAGGACACATCCATCAGGGGCAGGAGACAGAATGACGGGGGCTACTTAAGCCAGGAGATGGGAGGAGGCCTCTCTGAGGGGGTGACATCTGAGCTGAGAGTTGGATGACGGAAGGAGCCTGTCCCGGAGACGGCTGGGGGGATGCAGGGTGTTCCAGGCAGCGGGAGCCCTGAGGGCGAAGGCTGGGGGCAGGTGCCCTGTTCTGTTGCGGGTTCTCACCCCCTACTTAGGATAGGCAGCAGTTGTCAGGGGGGCCCTGGTTGCAGATGCGGCAGTGGAGGCCCAGAGAATGAAAGGCCCCCCCACCAACCAGGAGCTGGATGAGGAAGACGCCGATGGGGCACGCCCATCTGTGCACTGCCTTCTGGGGGCTGGGGTAGGCTGGGGCCCAGCAAGGAGCCCCTAGGAGCAGGGCTGGAGGCCAGAGGGTGGGCAAGGTGAGAGACGACATCCCCCCCACCCTGGGGTCTTCTCTGAAGGAGACTCTGGGGGCTTAAATATAGGGGTTGCCTTGTGATTGCCAGCTCCCACCCTGTTCTCCCCGGCACACCCACACAATAAGCTAAAGCTGGCTCACCTATCCAGCTGAAGAAGTTTCTGTCATTACTCCCATTTCAGAGCCACACTGCCACAGCAACCAGTATAGGACTTGAACCCGGGCCTCGAGGGGTAGTGTGACCTCAGACTGCCACCGATCGCTGCAGGCTGGGTGAGCACTAGGCAGGTGGTTGGGAGCCCTGGGGCCCTGCCCTGTGTGTTGGGTGACCTGGGAGAGGCTCTGCCTCTGGACAAATATGTGGAGCAGGCACGGTGATGGGTCTGGGCAGACCATCAACACATAGCGGATAAACAGTAAGTGTTCAGAGGGCGAGGATGGCATGAGAGAGGTGGCTGGGCAGGTAGGGAGGTTGGGGGGCAGGCTCGCCAGGCCAGGCCTTGCTAGGCAGTGATGTTTGATTCAAGGCTAACGGGAAGAGAAGAGGCAGCCATGGCCCAGGCGGAGGGCGTGCCCCCCAAAATGCCCCGAGGCAGAAGGATGGTGTGAGGGGAGAAGGGGGCGAGAGGAGGGCAGGTGAGGGACAGGGTCAGATCATGTCCACAGAGGCGGGGAGCTTGTATTTTATTCTGTGGGTGATGGGGAGCTATGGAAGGTTCCTCAGCAGAGGGGAGGGTGGGACCCGATTCACCTTTTAATGGGTGGTCAAACATATGGGAGGAATGGAGAGTGAGTGTGTAGCCTAGCTGTGCAGCCGTGAAGTCAGGGTGGGAGAGAAGGGCCTTCTGGAGCATAATGGGAGTACAAATGGCTACCCTTATTAAGCATTTATTATGAATTGTTTTAAGTACTTTATAGGCCTTATCTTATTTGAAGATTCTATAATCAACCTCATTTTTCAGATGCGGACACCTGAGCCAGGGGCCATGCTCTTTTCCCTACAGCTCTTTCTTTTCTCTCCTCCCTCCCACTGCCTATTACAGCTTTCACAGACCCTTGTGACAGGAGGCAGAGGGGCCTATGCCTCACAGCCGTGGGGATGCCCATCTCCCCCAACTTCACAGTCAGGGTTAAGGTGAGGGGTCAGACTCACGGTTCGGAATCCCAGGGCAGGACTTAAGGCAGACCCAGGATTCCTCTATCTGCTTTGGGTTACGGTGATATAAATGCACTGCTCGAGTAGCCTATATATTCTTCAGAACCCCAGCTTAAACACCCCCACGAGGAGTATCTAGGAAGCCTTTCCAACTTCCCAAGCAGGGGCCTCACTCTTGGCTCGGTCCTCACCCCCACCCCGAGTCCCGGTCCCTCCCTCCACCCCAGGGGTGGAGGAGTGTTCTGTTGGGACTCGCCCTACTTCCCCAAGTTTGGGAGACCCTCTGACCCTCCTCAGCTTGGCCTAGCCTTGGCTGCTCCCAGCTGGGACAGCAGAGTGCACTGGCTTCATGAACAAGTCTTGCAACTATCTCACTACCAAGCTGAGTAAACTGAGGCCCAGAGAGAGATTCTTCAGAGTCCCAAGGTCATGGGGAGGGAGTTAGGCCTGGGTGGAAGGAAACGTGTGTGTGGTTTTTCCGGAGTGGAGGTTCAGCGCCAACCATGGCGAGGAACCGAGGCTCCGAGGTCACCTGCGAGCCTTGGCCGACGGTAGGGGACAGGCCTGGCTGCTGGCCCAGCAGCTCGGCTTGGACGGGGGCGGTAGGCAGAGGTTCGCAATGTCGGAAGCCAAAGGCTTGGCCTCCCCGAGGGAGCCGCTTTCCCGGCCCGGGTCGGATCAATGGGCTGTAATTATACCGCGCCGGGCCCGGAGCCGGCGGGGAGGGAGCGGGAGCTAGCAGGAGAGCCGTAGCGGGCGGGGGTGAGCAGGCTGGAGGGGAACCCACGTTACTTTGATTGACAGCCGGGCAGGCGCCGCGCGGGAGCTTCTGGGGATCGTAGTCTTTCAGAGAACCCTCTCCTTTTCTCCTCCGTTTGCGCTTGGGGAAACTGAGGCACGGGAACGCGCGCAGCCCAGCCCCCGCGACCCCACCCCCAGCCTACATACAGGCCCATCCCTCCCCCACTGACCTGGGGACAAAACATGAGCAGCACCAGGAGACTCCAGCTCCGGCGAGTCTCAGCTCTTCCCCGGGGGGAGGTCCAGCGTGACTTAACATCTCTCTACCTCAGTTTACCTATCTGTGAAATAGGGAGAAAGGCGACTGGTTGGCTCCGCCACGTGGCCGGGGTTTTGCAAGGTAGGAAGTTGGACGAGGCACTCTAGTTTTTAAGGACAGACCCGCCAGGCTCTGAGGGTCGCTCGCTTCTCCCAGTCTTTGGATGGCAATATAGCCGGATTTCTCCTTCAACCCTCCCAGGTTCGGACATCCAAGAGGGTCTCAGCTTCTCTTAGGACTGGGGAGCCACACACTCCATACCCCGCCCGAAGCGTCTCGCCGTCTTCCGATTGGCCCAGCCGATCCTAGCGCCTCCTGCCATTGGTTACCGGCCCCCTGACCCCCATTGGCCGGGGCCCATTGTGACATCACGGACCCATGTGGGAGCGGCCCGGGTGGATTGGCTGGCGCGCCCAGCCAACCACCGCAGAGAAAGGAATTTCCACAGTAGCTGGGGTGGCGAGGCTGATTTAAGGTGGTCTGAGCAATCCGGGGTCCCAGCGCTGCTTCTCAGCTTTTTCCTTTAAAAACAAAAAACAAAAAACACATCCACATCATAAAAACCCAGCCAAGAACCAAGGCTGAGCCTTTTCTGTACTGTGGGAGGAGAGAGATAGGAAACTAACCCCCTACCCGCATTTTGGCAATTGCTTCTTGCATTTTGCAGATGGGGAAACTGAGATTCAAAGAGGCGGGACTGGAAGCCCTGGATGGCAAGTGTTAGCTTTTCAAATGCGAAGGTTGTGCTAGACTGCCCAGACTGTAACTCAGCTTGGCAAGTTCTTCCCTGCCTCCTGCTCTGGCCGGATGTAGTATTTCAGCAGTTACTGAGCCATAGGCTGCCTCATGGGGTCCCTCCTCCCCATCTCAGAGACTGTTCTGAGCCCCCCTAAATTTTCAAAGCTGCTCCCAGTGCCCGGAATGCTGCTGCTCAGAGCAAAACGTCTCCTTCCTGGAAGTTCACACACACCAAGAGATGTGTGTGTGCGCCTGTGTGTGGGTGTGTGGTCCTGTGGCTTCTCAGGCAATCCACAAATTTGTATGTACGCTTCCCTGTGGAGTGCGCCTGGCTACAAGATTTCAAGCCTGGTGGGTAAATGTTGCCTCCTCCAGGAAGCCTCCTGGGGACTCACCATGCAGAAGCCCTGTTCCCTTTCAGGGTCCCTTGGCCCTGGATGCTCTCTGTCCTGCCACTTTGTGGCCTGGGAGGGTGTGCTCAGCTTTGTCTCTGCCCCCGCCCCACCCCCAACCTCTGGGGCCTCCTCTAGGTTCCCAGTGTCTTCCAGCAAGAGGAGGTCATTATAGAGGGAGTATCTGTTTATCTACCAACTTTAGGCAGTCTGTGTTCTGCAGTGCCTGTGGAGGGGAAGATGGCCTTTTGGTGCCTGGAGGATATGCCTTTCTGGCTGGGGCTTGAAGAAATGGATTTACTCCAGGCAGAAAATGAGCAGGAGGGAATTTCAGGAAGAGATAACATAAAGAGAGGCCCAGAGGTGGGAAAGAACACAGATTAGGTAATCTGGCTGGTCTGGCTGGAGCAGAGTGTTTGAACTGGTAGAGGGAAGTGGCTGGGGCTGGACAGGTGGTGCAGGGTATCTAATGTTAGCCTGAAGATCTGGGAACTTGTCCCAAGGGCAATAGGGAGCCATGGAGGGTTTTAAGTGAGGAAGGCTCAGCCTCAAATGGAAGGTGACAGGAAGGTGACAGCTGCTCCAAATAGGGAGGTGGCTGGTGGTCCAGATGGGCGATGATGAAGGGCCGGTGCAGGCAGGGGGCTGTGCTGATAGGGAGCAGGGTGGCATGGCCGGTGATGGGGAAAGAAGAGGCCGGGCTGATGCTCTGTCTCCAGGGACCAGGGCCTGACGGCTTAAGGAACAAGTCAGGGGCCATCCTAGGAACATGCCCCGTTGATGGTTGCACCCCCAGGGCTGGGTCTCAGGGGTGGAGCCTGAGTTTGGGGCCATCTTCACCAAGGTGATGACTGAAGCCTCAAAGAGGATGTGGTGGCTCAGAGCCCAGGCAGCCACAGGTGTGGGCCAGGTGACATTCACGTAACCAGGCTAAGAGGGACAACACCTGCTCCCAGAGAGGACAGAAGGCCACCGAGTCGGGAAGCAAAGGCCGCTCTGGGCAGAACTGCAGGACGAGGGTCAAGATGGGGCTCTTGGATTGAGGAGCTTGAAGGAAGGCCTGGGAGAAGGTCCGGACCCGAAGCCACTGTTGGGGCTGGTGGTTCAGGGAGGGGAGATGCTGCTTCCCCGAGGAAGCAGGATACTTCCTGGAAAGGCTTTGGAATTGGGACTTCACAGACCCCATGGAACCTGGGATCACGAGCTCTTGGCATGTGGATTGGAAAGACTCCCTGCTTTTGTGGATTTCCCCACAGGAGTGTGGTCAGTGAGTTCTGGCCTTAACTCTCGGCTGTTTCTTCTCCTCACCCTCCTGCCCATTCATTTGTTGAGCAACTACTGTGTGTGGAGCTCTTGGGACCAAGATCAGCTCTGTCCCCACATGGACTAGCTAGGGATACAAATAACAAAGAGAATGACCCACAAAGAAACATAACCACGTCAGAACGAAACAAAACTAAACAAACCCCGATAAAAGCTAGGAGAGAGAGCAGGATACAGGGCTGGAGAATAGCAGGGTGGGGTGGGTGAGCAAGACTGAAAGGGGTGTCCAGGAGGGGCTTTTCTGAGGAGACATTTGAGCTGAGACCTGAATGATGAGAAGGAAGGGAACAGTGATCCAAGCAGAGGGAACAGTACATGCAAAGGTCCTGAGGCAGGCCCCTGTCTGCTGCATTGGAAGAACAGTGAGAAGGCCTGTGTGTCTGGAGAGAGAGGATGCAGGTGGTGTGAAGGGAGTTAGGAACAGGGAGGAAAGACATGGAGGGGCCTGTGCAGGGCCTTGTGAGAAGAGGGAGGAATCTGCACTTCAGTTTATGGCTACAGGGAGCCATGGAATCCTTCCTCCAATGCTCACACACGTACACACTTTATCCTCTCCCTGCCCACCTTTACCCTTCAGGTCTCCTCTGCCATGTGAACCTCTTCAAAGAGGCCTCTCCTGCTCACCCCAGATAAGGAGGCCCCCTGTTGGTATTTCCATCCCTGCTCCCTATTCTATGTCCAAATAATTTCGTAATTACCAAGCTGCCACCTTGCCTTGTCTATGGGGCTCCGAGAGGGCAGGAATCTGTTCATCCTTGCATTCCTGCTGCCTGGGAGGATACCTGGCATATAGCAGATACTTAGTAAATACCTGTTGGCTGGAAAGTGATGCTTTCGATGGGGCTTTTGTGTGCTCCCTCACTAACCTACTGGTACCAGTGCAAACAGTCACACAAGGCAGGGGCTTTTCTGTTTTGCCCTCTGCTGTGTCCTGGTGCCTAGAGCAATGTCTGCTCCACAGTAAACGCTCAGTACCTGTTTGTTGATTCCCTTAACCACCCAAGGCTTCTCACAGGCGAGATGGGAGTGAGAACATCCCGCCTCCCAGGTGAGCATGAGGGATGTCCGGTGGATGGTGGATGCGAGTTAGGCTTAGAGACTGTGGGAGACGGAGCCCCTGACCTCAGGGAGACCTCGGTTTGAAGACAGAGATTCAATTCCCATTCTCAGTGGGAACTCTGCCTTCCGGGAGCCCAGTCTGACAGGGGAGGCGGCCCGGCCAGGTCATCGGAACACCAGATCCGGTCTCTGGGAATTAACTTTGTGCCAGGCCAGACCGAGGGCTGTTCCTGTACCATCTCATTTAAAACTGGCCTCTGCCCTTGCTGTTTCGCGGATGAGAATACTGAGGCCCACAGAGGGCGGTGGCGGGGGTGGAGGGCGCTCTGCCTCCCAGCTCCAGCACCGCAGGGTTGGGGGTTTTGTTTGCCCAGGTCCTAATTCCCTTTCCCCGGGCGGGCAGGTTTCCCTGCCAGCACTTGCAGGGCTGCTTCGTCCAGATCATGAAGCCAGCCCACTTGCTCAGAAAGGCCATTTCTGATCCCACACTTCCCCAGCCCCGCCAAGGCTCTCCGCCCCGGGAGCCACGAGGTATTCATCTGGCCTTCCAGGAGGGTGGGGGCGATGGCTGCGGCCCGGGCCGCGAGCCTCAGTTTCCCCGCGGGCCGCGGGGAGGGGGTCTCGGGGGCGCGAGGCGCGGCGGGCGCGCGGTGGGCGGCGGCGCCACCTTAAGGCGGCTCTGCCCGCGGCTCCCGGCCGAGCCCCGCCGGAGGGAGGCGGCTCCGCGCGGGGCCCGCCGCCCGCGCCTGCACGACACCGGCCGCGGTTCGCCAACCCTCCGCGCCTCGCCCCCTCCGTCAGCCTCCCCGCCGCTGTCCCCCCGCCCGCCGCCCGCCCCCCGTATTGTCAGGCTCCGGCAGCAAGAGGGGCTCCCCTGCACCGGCAGGATGTACCCCCAGGGAAGGCACCCGGTGAGTGGGGGCGCGGGCTCCGGGGGCGCGGGAGACCCGGGCGCCCGGGAACTCAGACCCTGGCGCCCCCCGCCCCCCCCCCCCAGGCCCCGCTCCAGTCCGGCCAGCCCTTCAAGTTCTCGATCCTGGAGATCTGCGACCGCATCAAAGAGGAATTCCAGTTTCTTCAGGCTCAGTACCACAGGTGAGGGGCGGGGCGCCCCGCCCGGGGGCCCGGGCCCACCTGCGGGCTCACCTGCGAGCCCCGCGGCCAGGGGCGAGGCCTCCGGCGGGGGAGGAGGGAGCCCCCCCCGCACCCGGGCGCGAGGAGAGGGCTTCCTGGTGGAGGCGCCAGAGAGGTAGGTGGGACAAGTCCGTGCTGGGACAATTTAAGCCTGGGAAGGGATTGGGGAAGGACTGGGTCCCGGAGGTGGGCCGAGGGGGGTGGCGGTCATCTAGAAGTGGGGCGGGAGAGAGAGCCAAACCCTCACTGGGGAAGCTGACCCAGATGGGGTCTCCCCCCCTGGGGTCCGGGGGCCAGTGGGATCCCCGCGTTCTGTCTCCTCCCCAGCCTAAAGCTGGAATGTGAGAAACTGGTCAGTGAGAAGACGGAAATGCAGCGACATTATGTCATGGTGAGGAGGGTAGCGGGCCAAGGTTGGGGGAGCGGGGAGGAGGGCCTGGCTGCCGGTGGGAAACAGCGAGTGAGTCCCGACTCACCCTACCCCTCTGGGGTAAGTCCCTCACCCAGCCTCAGTTTCCCTATCCGTGAATTGGGCTGGTTGGGATTCCAGGCTCACTGAGGGCCCTCCCAGCTCTTAAGAACAATGAGACAAGGATGTCCCCTCTCTTTATGGGCCTCTTTGAGAGGCCAGAGCCACTGGTCACTGCCAACCTGCCTCCAACCCCTGGAGAGAGTGGAGGGGGTGCCCTGCTTCCTCCTCTGGGCTCCCACGGGCCTGGGAGCCTCTGTGCCCTGCTGTGAGCCCCTCTCCCAGCCCAGGGGCTCCTGGAAGTGTCAGTATTGTTGGCACAGGGCCGGGCCCCCACTGGCACTGTGGACATTCCTGATGGCATTTTCTTTCCAGTACTACGAGATGTCCTACGGGCTCAACATTGAAATGCACAAGCAGGTAGCTATGTGTTGGGGGGTCAGGGGGTCCGTAGGGAAGTGGGACCTGGAAGCTATGAAAGAGACCCAGTGCTCCAACAGACCGGGATAAAGCAAACCCAGGGAATGGGGGTCTTATTCTGAAATCTCTGGGATCGGGGGGCCAGATTTCAGCCTCATAAAACAATCATTCTGGCCTTCTTGAGACCTATCCAGCAGAGAGGCAAGTGCCCTTGGAGGGCTCAGAGTGGAGGCCGGAAGCCAAGTCAGTGAGGCAGTGGGGCAGACTTCTGTCCCAGGAGGGGGCCAGCTGGACAGTCTCGGAGGCCCTTTTCAGCCCAGAGAGTCTGATGTTTGGAGATGGATCCTGAGGGTGTGGGGGGGACCTCAAGCTTCTGTTGCTGTTTTGAGGTTCTGAGACTCTCCTATGCTTTTGAGTGTGATCTCAAGGTTCTGAACCAGAACCCGAAGGTTCTGAAATGACCCCAGTTGTCCAAGATTGACCCCGAGATCCTGAGACTGACCTCAGGCTTCTCTGGTGGCTTCTAACGGGATGAGAGGGTCCCGGAGGGTCTGAAGTCGATGGGCTTTTAGATTCTGTCCCTTAGGATATTAGGGTCAATGGGTGCAGCAGGCCCAGTATTGGTTGGTGCTTCCGGGCAGGGGGGGAGGGTAGGAAGAATGAGAGATGGTGGGTGCGTGGGGTTGCCCACCCAGGCATGCTTTTCTCTGCTGGTTCTGGTGTGGGCATGAGGGAGCTTGTCTGTGTGGAGCATGGCATGGTCCTGTGGGTACGTGAAATAGATCCGTGGTGGGGTGGCAGGCATGGGGTAGGGCCCAGACCCTGGGAGCCTGGCTCTGGCCTCTCTGTGGGAACACAGACTCCGCCCAGACACCCAGCACCCGGTGCCCCTGTACCTCAGGCAGAGGTAAATCTCGGGCTGGCTGTCCACCCCCTTCCCCTCTGTTCATCCCCCGAGGGACACCCCTGGCCCTCGCCCGCCCCAGATGAAACGGGCAGGTAAAACCACACTGTCTCTACTCTTCTCTCTTATCTTTGGTGTGGGTTTTCCCCACACCACCCAGTTCTCCTTGAATCTTGGCTGATTCTGACACTCTGCCTGGAGTAAGTTGGCGCAGACCCCCAGGCCCTGCCGCCCGCCCCCCAGGACTGGCCCCCCTGCAGGTGGCAGCCACAAGTGCAGGCCTCCTGTACTTCTGACCCACCCGCCATGAATCAGGGTCCCTGTCGTCCGGTTCAATGATTTGCTAGAACAGCTCACAGAACTCAGGAATTCACTTCACTTACTGGAATATTATAAAGGATCTAACTCTGGACGGGCAGATGGAAGGCAGGCCCAGGGCGAGGCCAGGGGCAGGGGGCGGAGCTTCCGTGCCCTGCGGGGTCACCATGCAGCACCTCTGGGGGTTCAGCCGCTGGTGAGGGATTTTCTGGAGGCCTCATTAGGTAGGCATGATTGATTGAATCATTCGCCATTGGCGATTAACCCAACACCCAGCCTCTCTCCCTTCCCAGGAGGAGGTCAGGGAATAGGGCTGAAAGTTCCATCCCTCTACTGAAGTCAGGTAGGGTTGAAAGGGGGGTTACCATGGCAACAATAGGTTCCCCTACCTCTGTCACCCAGAAATTCCTAGGGTTTTAGGAGCTCTGTGCAGGAACCGGGGACAGACCAACATATACATTCCTTATTGCATCACAACACCTGGGTGTGGAGCACTGGGGTCTCTGCCCGCAGCTGCCCCAGGTTCCGGGTGAGACGCAGGACAGACGTGGGCCCCTGTTCATGATGTCCCCAGGCTTCTCAGTATTCAGGGTGAGTTGGGATCCGGCAGCTGCTTCCTGAGTACCTGTTGAGTGGGTCTGGTGGGCTGTGTATCTGTCCCGGTCTTTGGGCTCAAGCTGCCCTGGGCTTCAGCAGGCAGATGGCTCCCTCCCATTGGCTCCCTGCCGCCCTGAGGCTTGTTAGGCCCAGGAGTCGAGTGAGAATTTCCCATCCGTCCCCCTTGCTTCTTCCCAGGCCGAGATTGTGAAGCGCCTCAGTGGTATTTGTGCCCAGATCATCCCCTTCCTGACCCAGGAGGTGAGTGGGCCTGGCTGGATGCCACAGGCGCTGGTTCTGCTGGGTGGCCTTGAGGGGGTGGTTAGTGGGACAGAGCTTCAGCTTGGGCAGATGGCAAGTTCTGGAGATGAATGGAGACAGTTGCATGACAATACGAATGCGCCTATCGCCATTGGGCTGTGCCCTTACAATGATTAAAAGGTAACCCTTAGGAATTTGTAACCACGCTAATAAAAAGGGGGAACCAACACAGGAAAAACAAGAAACAGGGTGAACACTTCTCTGAAACAAACAACCAAAAAACCCCAGCCCTTGTGAGGATCGCCCCAGTGCCTTCTAGCCCCTGGACCCCTGGCCCAGCTCCTGCCGCTTCTCTCTGGAGCCTTCTGTCTCCTGAGACGGGAGTCAGTTTCTGCTGCAGGGTGGGCACGTGGGGGCCCTCCTTGGATGGGACAAAAACAGGGAGAGGCACCTTCTGGGTAGGGAAAGCTCCTGGAAGCTTGGGTTGCAGGGAAAACCTGGCTGGACTCAGACTGTAGAGATGGTGTCTGAACCTGAGGGTGGGGACAAGGTTGCAAGAAATAAGGGTGAAAGAACCTTGGGAGGAGTGGAGAGAGACCCACATATATGTGCCTCAGCAACTCCACCCTTCTGGACAAGCAGTCCACAAACTATAGCCCAAGGCAAAGACCTCTGCCTGTTTTGTAAATTAAGCTTTATTGGAGCACTACCATGCCCACTTGTGTACCTAAGGTCTCTGGCAAGCTTCCTGATAAAATGACAAGAGTTTAGGAGTTTTAACAGAGACCCTTTGGCCTGCAAAGCTGAAAATATTTACTCTCTGGCTCTAAACAGAAAGTTTGCCAAGGCCTGGCCTCGATACACTCACGTTGCAGGCGTGCCACACACACACGTTTCCTATCACACCCCTTCAGTGGAAACAGCCCGGATCTCCAACCTGAGGAGTGTGACCAACAAGCGGCCTTACCCCGCATGCAGGAGCCACCAGCCACGTGGGACCATGTAGATTTCTATTAATTTATATGTCTATTTAAATCTCCATTCACTGAAATGAAATGTTCCATTCCCCGGCTGCACCTGGTTTCAGGTGCCCAGCGGCCACACGTGGCCCGTGGCTTCCTATCCATCAGCACAGATAGACGGGTCCTTGCCGGGAGGGGGACAGTGATAAGACCAGCCGCGCGCCGGGGGCTTCTGGGGGCACCAATTTCTAGGTTTTGACCCGATGGTTGGTAACTTGGGTGCTGATTTATACAGTGGGTCTTTTCTGGGGGCGATTGTGCGCCCAGGGGACACTGGGCGGTGTCTGGGGACAGCGGTGGGTGTCACGTTGGAGGGGGCTCCTGGCCTACCATGCGCGGGGGCCAGGGTGCTGCTCATCCCCCCACAGTGCCCGGGACCGCGCCCCCCCCCCGATGCAGAGAATGATCCGTCCCTGATGTCAGCTGTGCCAGGGGGAGGCCCTGATGTATAAGCCTGGATTTATAATTATTAGTTTTAACTGTACTTGGGTGCTCTGCTTACTTTTCTGTTTATTCCACCATTTGAAGAGGAGAAAGAGAGAAAGAAAAGAGAAATAGCAAGTGCCTGGCAAGGATGAGGGTGGGAGAGGAGAGGTGGGACCCGAGGGTGGTGCAGGGGCTGATGGGGGGCTCCCCTGAGGCCCCTTCTTTGTGCCCCACCTCCCAGCACCAGCAGCAGGTGCTCCAGGCCGTGGAGCGCGCCAAGCAGGTGACTGTGGGGGAGCTGAACAGCCTCATCGGAGTGAGTCCCCCGCCCCCTGCCCCCGGGAGGTGCTGAAGCTGGGCGAGCTGGGTGGGTCTTGGCCCTGGGGACCCAGGGGCGCCCCTCTGCCAGCCTCTGTGCCCGCTGTGCGCCCGCCCCTGGCCCACCCCTCCTGTCTCTAGCAGCAGCAGCTTCAGCCGCTGTCCCACCACACGCCCCCTGTGCCCCTCACCCCACGCCCCGCCGGGCTGGTGGGCAGCAGTGCCACGGGGCTGCTGGCCCTGTCCGGAGCGCTGGCTGCCCAGGCCCAGCTGGCCGCGGCCGCCAAGGAAGACCGGGCAGGCGTGGAGGCCGAGGGGTCCAGAGGTGAGTGGGCAGCGCAGGGGGCGGGGAGTGGACCGGTGGGCTGCCCTGCCCACGGCACCCAACCCATCTGAGTGACGGGGGCTGCAGGGCTGTGGGGGTCAAAAGTTCTACCAGTGGGCTGTGTATCCTTGGGCAAGTGACTACACCTGTCCAAATGGTGCAGGAAGGGACAACCATTCTTTGCAAGGGTGTTGGGAAGAGAAGAGAGGTGGACTCCGAGCTGGGAAGAAGACCTTACAAAGTGTAGAGTTTTGTGCCCTCTGGCACCACGAGGTTTGAAACCCTCATTCTCTTCCCTTCTATCTCTCCTTGCCTCACCCCACCTGCCAGTGGAGAGAGCCCCGAGCAGGGTAAGCTGGGGGGCATCTGGGGACTTGTCTGACATTTACTCTGTATTCGCGTGTGGCTGAGGCCGGCTCCGAGCTGCGCGGGGCCTCAGAAAGAGGACTCACACCCTGTGTCGCGTGCAGCCTGTTGGTGCAGGAGGGGCCCATAAGGCTTGAGTTTAATTTATTTTTTTCGATCCTGGGCTCGTTTTGCCATCGCATGAATGAATGCACGCCTGTGATCGTGTTCCGTCCACCTTTCCATCCCTTCATGTATCTGTCATCCACTCGCTGTTAGAATTATACGTACAAGAGCGCTGCCCTTAGGAAGAGTTGGGAGCCCTGCGTGTAGCTTTTTAGAAATTGGAAACAGACATGGGTACCGGGCCCAGAACTTAATCAGACTTTGTAGTTTTACATGCATTCCTAGTTCTGTGTGTGTGTATCTGTGTGTGGGGTTCTAAGTTCTGTAGTTTTGTTACATATGTTTTGGAAACATCGCCGGTGTCCTGTGTAACTGTACATTTTCTAGCAGCCACATGTTTTTTATTAAAGTATCATTGATATAGACTCTTAGAAAGATTTCACAAGAAAAACAATGTGGTTACTGCATTCACCCATGTTATCAAGTCCCCCCCCGCCATACCCCATTGCAGTCACTGTCCTTCAGTGTAGTGAGATGCCACAGAGTCACTACTTGTCTTCTCTGAGCTACACTGTCTTCCCCGTGACCCCACACACACCATGTGCACCGATCATAATTCCCCACAATCCCCCTCTCCCTCCCTCCCCACCCACCCTCCCCCACCCCTCCCTTTTGGAAACCTTAGTCTGTGAGTCTCCAGCATCCACATTTAAAAAGCTCAACAGGTGAAACGAATCCTGTTTTATTTAATACAAGGTACCCAAAATATTTCAGCCTGTAATCAACATACAAATTGTTAATGAGATATTTCGCATTCTTTTTATCCTGCTAAGTCTCCAAGACCAGGTGCATTTTGCACTGAGAGCTCGTCCCAGCTGACCCCGGTGCCCCCCAGGACAATGTCACAGCCACAGGGAATCTGCCCTTGGAAGGTACCACACATCAGATCCTCCTAATAGCAATGGGGACCCCCAGTCTTGCTTGTATCAGGATGTATATATTCATATAGTACATATTAATAGGCTTTTGTATATTACACGTATTATATACTTATATTTATACTTAACATCTATACGTTTTATGTGTGTATATATATATATATATATTTATATATATATATATAACGTATATATTTACCTACAAGAGGCAGCCCTTTATGTCACTCTCCTATGCCTTTTTCATTTAACAATGCGTGCTGGAGGTCGTGTCCCATGGCTGACCCGCACGCTCTCCCTGAGATAAACAGGGCTGTGGCGGGCACCTTCCTAGGACTGTCTTCCGGTCTGGGTAAGAACACAGTCCGGGCAATGCCCTTGCAAAGGCAGATTAAGCTTTGCTAAATGTCCCCACTTGTCAGCGTGCCCCGTATGAGGCGGTACATCCAGAGAAGGAGTCTTGCAGGAGAGGGACTGTGTTTTTTTCCTGGGGTTGCTGTGAGAAATTAACACACACTGCGTGGCTGAAAACTACAAAACCTCCTTCTCGCCCAGTCCCAGAGGCTAGAAATGGGAAATCAAGGTGTGGGCAGAGCTGCGCTCCCTCCAGTGTCCAGGGAGGAGACTTCCTCACCTCCTCTGCTTTGGGCCTCCTTGGCTTGTGGCCACATCCCTCCCGTCTCTGCCTCTTTCATCCCGTGGCCGCCTCTGTGCATGTGTGTCCCTTGTCTTCTCTTAGGGACACCAGTTGCGTGGTATTAGAGCCTACCCTGATCCAGTACGACCTCATCTTTAGTGACACTGCAAAGACCCTGCTTTCAGATAAGGTCTCATGCTGAGGTCCCAGTGACGTGTCGGTTTGGGGGGCGTCATTCGGCCCCCTAAAGGGACCGTGCCTGTCTTGACCCTTGTCCCCAGGCTCACCCCCTAATCCTGGACTCTCCTGAAATGACCCTGGTTGTCAATTTGGGGCATCCCCGTCCAGATCTCTTCCCCGTGGACCTGCCCCGTGGTAGGAAGGCAGTTTTCCGGAGAAGAAGGGGATAAGAGGCAATAGCAGGTCTCAGATGGGAGATTCTGTCTGGGGATATCTGTGGTTCTCACGACTTGGGGTGCTCCTGGCATCCAGTGTGTGGGCATCCAAGGGTGCTGCTCAACCCCACCGTGCCCAGGACAGGTCCCTGGAGAAAAGCCCAGCCCCAAATGTCCACAGTCCCAAGGGGGGAGAGACCCTGTGTGCAGTTATCTGTTTCTGTATTTATCTGCATAAAATGGGACCATCATTGTGAGCACCCCACAGCTGTTACCTCATTGCATCTTCCCAGCGACCCTAGGACGTAGGCCTACTATCATCTTCTTACAGAGGAGGGCGCTGAAACAGAGAGCTTGTGTGACTTGCCTGAGGTCACACAGCGAGTGAGAAGCCAAGCTGGGGTTTGCACCCAGGAAGATGGCCTCTCTGCCCACTGCTTCCCCTGGCTTTTTCCCCACTTCAGTAATACCCTGTGGCCTTCTTTCCACATCGTCCCATCTCCACTTTCTTTCTAACTGGCCACATGGTTTTCTATGCTCTAGGTGTGCCACCCTCATTCCCACCTGCCCTCAGCACGCTCCATGTGGATTTGCATCCCCGTTTGTGTGTGTGTGTGTGTGTGTGTGTGTGTGTGTGTGTGTGTATCTTTGCATATATCCAGGCTGGACTTCTCACCTGTCCATTCAATTGGGCTTTGAAACAAGATCGCAATGAAAGAAGCAGCCACTAACGTACCTGAGAAACCACTGTGTGGGCGGCCCCTTTGGAGAGATGGGGAGACTGAGGCTCGGGGGAGGACAAATGCTGCCTGAGGGTCACGCAGGCAGGCTGATGCTAGGGTGTGTCCCAGTGCCAGCTCTCCCACCCTTTGGGCCCCCCCGGGTCCCTGTCTCCTGCCCTCAAGGGCTGTGCCCCTCATACCTGGTGGGCTGGCGCTGAAATCTGTCTTGACTCCTGCCTTCCCGTGGGTCCCAGTTCTCTCCTCTGCAGCGCGATTAACCGTCACCCCCCCCCCCCACGAGCTTGCTGGAAAGTCGAGACCTCAGCATTGAGTCAGTCCTTGGGAAGGGTTAGGAAGCTGGAGTCAGACCCTAATAACTGGTGGCGACCCTCAGTCCTGGCAGGGCCAGGGCGCGGCTGCCTGGGGTCCCAGGTCCCTGACCCTTTCTCCCGCCCGGCCCCCGCCTCTGCAGAGCGCATCCCCGTCGCCCCCTGAGAGTGTGGTGGAAGAGGAGCGGCCTGGCGGCCCTGGCGGGAAGCAGCGAGCCGAGAAGGACCTATTGGGACCTTATGTAAGTGGGGCCAAGTGGGAGGCTGGGGTGGGCGTGCGTGGCCTAGACCAGCTCCCAGCCCCAGCCTTGGAGTCTTCCAGAGCCCAGCTCTGCCCATGACTCTCTCCCTCCAGAGCTTTCCATAGCTGGCCATTGCCCACGGTGCACTGGCCAATCAGAAGAGCCCTCGTAGGGGTGATGTAGCTGCTCCACGGCTCTGTAGCCTGTGGGCGTCCCCCGGAATCCCCTTCCCCTGCCTCTCAGAAGCCAGCTTCTCCGTAAGGCTCTGTCAGGATGCTGTCCCTGGCCCCTCCAGGAGGGCTGGGACCCCCTCTCTCGCGGTAAAGCCAGTGCCTGCATGTGACACTCCCCCTCCCCGCGGGCCCCGATGCCGGCAGGTCAACGCCTGTCCCATCTCCGGGGGCAGCTTCGGCCTGGCCCTGGGACCGGCAGGCCCGGTGTTGGCCAAACGGGCTGTTGCTCAGGGGAGACTCTGATCCTTTTCTCACAAATACAACGGCGTGTTTTGTAAACGTCAGCCACTCATTTTGTTTTAAGAAGAATACTGGGGAGAAGGGCAGACGTGCTGCTGGGTGGGCGCGACCTCCATCGGTCTTCCCCTGGGTTCCAGCCAAGCCAGAAGGCGGCCCCGCATGTCTGTCTCTGCCGAGGGCAGCAAGGAGCCACAGAAGGACGTAGAGTAGATGTCGGGAGGGGTCTTCGGAAGTCTGTCTGGGGCAAGCTTGGAGGACACCCTGGCGGGGCCAGGAACCCAAGGAGGGGACAGGGCCCGGGCTGGGGCTGTGGGGGTTGGGGGGTGAGACGGACCATCCCGGGAGGCTGATTCTGGCTCCCCCCCGGGGCCCCCAGGCCGGGGGGGGGGGGGGCGGGGAGGTGCTCAGGGCCACAAAGCTTGTTTCGGGCACTCAGCTGCGTCTACTTCATCGTCCTTCCTGAGCGGCCCACCCACCCTCCCAAGCCTTCCCTTGCACGGAGCCAACGGCAGCCATCCTTCCAAACCAAGCCAACGGGTTCTGTGGCCCCAGACCCAGATCAGACCTGAGTGGGGCGGGCATAGTGGCGGGGACCTGGCTGGGGTCAGCTGTCACCTCCGTGTCCCCCAGGAGAGCGACGAAGACAAGAGCGATTACAACCTGGTGGTGGATGAGGTGAGTGGGACCTGGGCTCCTCCGCTGTGACCCCCGGGGCTCGGGGGCAGGGAGCCGGGAGGTCAGGGCACAGAGCGGGCAGTGGGTTTCCCAGAGCGTGGGGTACCAGAGGCAGTAGGGCACCTGGTCCCCTCTCTGTGGGACAGCCAGACAGGGATGCTGCGGGGCCAGGAGGAATAGAGGATATGGGGACACCTCAGGCCGACCTCCTCTCCACAGTACGGGTGGGGAAACTGAGGCCCAGAGAACACAGGAGTTGGGCAGCAGAAGTGGCTTCAAGCCCTGGCTCTCCCCTCTCTGGCCTCACTTTCCCCTATCCAGAGGCTGCAGTGGGCTTGGGAAGGGTACACGGAGGGGCTTTCCTCCACTCACTTCACCCACCCTCAATGTCACCTTCTCCAACCCAGGACCAACCCTCAGAGCCCCCGAGCCCAGCTACCACCCCGTGTGGAAAGGCTCCCATCTGTGTCGCTGCCCGTCGGGACCTCGTAGACAGTCCCGCCTCCTTGGCCTCCAGCCTCGGCTCACCGCTCCCCAGAGCCAAGGAGCTCGTCCTGGTAAGGAGTGGGGGAGACCTTGAAACTCATTTTATTTGTCTTGGGGTGGTCTGGAAACACACGCTACCACCCTACGCAAGGGGAGAAACCAGCCAGGCTGGGGCCGACTAGCATTCCCCTTGTGACTGACTATTTTGCCACCTTCCTAAAAACCACCTCTACTTCATTCAAGGAATTTTTCAGGCCGACTCACTCTGGTGAACGTAGATAAATATGAAAAGGCAACTTGGTAAATAAACTTTGTAAATATATATCAAAAGGCAACTCTACCCTCTTAGGGAGAAGCCGAGTACCTCTTGCAACGCCCAGGGAGTCCTGTGGAAAGGACGTCATGAAAGTATAGCACGGGCAGCTCCCTCCAGCCCGGCAGGTGTTTAGGCCTTTGAGAGGCACCAGGACCCCGTGGCCGCACCCTGAGGTGCGGTCCCCGGGAGGAGAGATGATTAATATCGGGACAACTTTCTCCTCACCTCCCGATGTTTTATGCCAGGCATAGGGACCCCCTAAATGCTCCCCCCCAGGCATGTGCTGTTCGGCTCCATGTGTCCCCATCTCCCTCCCCCCAAAACCTTCCCCAGACCCCTGCCCTGCACTTACCCAGAGATGGTGTCGGTTTCTAGGCCTCCCCTCCGAGCAGGTTACCATGGTAACCGCCCAGACTGGGGCTCCTTCGCCTGTGTGTGCTTCCCCGGGAGACCAGGGTGGGGGCGAGGCTGCTCTCTGCGAATGGCCAAGCCCCCGGGAGGCGTCCCAGTCCCCAGGTTGTCCC
The DNA here is from genome assembly GCA_029783875.1 of Phataginus tricuspis. Classification (NCBI taxonomy): domain Eukaryota; kingdom Metazoa; phylum Chordata; class Mammalia; order Pholidota; family Manidae; genus Phataginus; species Phataginus tricuspis. The sequence continues at coordinate 2,641,304 of JAQQAC010023519.1, forward strand.
TGTCCACCGTCTTGTGCGGCCGTGTCAGTGCAGCTGTCACATCACATGTGCTTGTTAATGGAAAGACAGGGTGCAACCCACACAAGACAAGGATGTGAAGTTTCTTTAAAGGGGAAAGAAGAGACAGCAGAAAGCCCAGCCGACACGGAGGCCTGCTTTTTGTCTCCTCAAGTGTCCCCTCGGGGAGGGACAGCAATGGGGGACACTGCCTTTGCCCAGGGGAGCAAGGAGGGGTCCAGCAGGACTGGTGGGGGTAGGGAGCCTTCATCCGGGAGCACGCTTGTGGTCTCCTACTGCATGCACCTGTCCCCGAGTTTCCCACTCCTCGTCCCCAAAGGCTCTGACAGCCTCCACCTTGTCTCCCACCTTCTTGCATGGTCTCCCGTCTGACCTCCCACTACCCCAGGGACACCCACGCTCCTAACCGTGTACCCGCACTGCGCACGTTCTCCTGTGCGTGCACCGGCCTCACAGTGACTCAGGTGCCTGCCTGGCCTTCCAATGAACAGGCTTAGTGTCTCCCACGCTGAGGGATCAATCAGGGGCCTGCTCCCCTGATGTGTGCGCACCCACATGGCAGAGGTGCCCCCTGTGGGCATGCAGGTGCCTCCATGAGCCCGGCCCTACCTGTGGCACACCTCCCTTCTCCATCCAGTTTCTGACTAGCTCGTACGCCGCGAGGCACCAGGGACCTGGTGGTGCCCAGTCCTGCCCTTTCTCCCCAGAATGATCTTCCTGCGGGCACGCCTGCCCCCAAGTCCTGTGACTCCTCCCCGCCCCAGGATGCGTCCACCCCCGGGCCCAGCTCAGCCAGCCACCTCCGCCAGCTCGCTGCCAAGCCCACGCCGTGCACGGACAGCCTTGGTGAGCGCCAGCTGGTGCCTGCATGGCCCATCTCCTCCCTGGGGGTGCCTAGAAAATGGTAAGGGGTGGGGGGGGGCAGGCAGTTTGGATTCCAGCCCTGCAGTGATTTGGCCCTTTCCTGACCCCGAGCTACATGCTGCCTCCCTCTGAGGTTCGCGTTCCTCATAGCCTTGGCTTGTCAGGTAGGGAAACTGAGGCCGAGAGAGGGGGAAGTGACTTACTCAGGGGCACTAGAAAGCTAAGCGTTATAGTCTGACGGGCTTGGGTTTGAGTCCAGCCTTCGATACTCACCAGCTGTGTGACCTTGGGCAAGTGACTCAACCTCTCTGAACCTCATTTCATTGATAAAGGGATGATCGCTCTTCTTTTCTGTCTGTGGCCAGACCCTGTGCTGTTCTGGGGTCCTAGAGAGAAATCAGCTCTGGAACTTGCCCTCAAGAAACTCCCGGATGGTGGAGGAGGAGACCCAGAGCCCAGAATCCCAGTCCTGTGTGATCAAGGCTGGGGTAGAGGAAGGGCCCCAAGATGGGCAAGGTTGGAGGCTAGAGGTGGAGTGGGGAGGCTCCAGGGTGTTCCTGAGACATTGCTGGGCACGGGGTCTAGGTCTTGAAGACTGTGTAGGAGTTCAGCAGCTGAAGAAGGAAAGGGAAAAAATGTGTCAGCCCCAGAGGGAGCAATATTTGTAAATGTCTTCGGATAGGACAGGGTATGGTGGATGCTGGCCGCAGCGTGGGAGCCCTGAATGACAGGCCAAGGCGGGTCTGGGTCCAAGGTGTCTGAACACCTGTCTTTGTCTCTTCTCACAGGCCTGAGGAGCTCCCTGACCCTGTCCAGCCCCTTCACCACATCCTTCAGCCTGGCCTCCCACAGCACCCTTAACGGGGACCTCTCCGTGCCCAGCTCCTACGTCAGCCTCCACCTGTCCCCCCAGGTCAGCGGCTCGGTGGTGTACGGACGCTCCCCCATGGTGAGTCCTTGAGGTGGGGGCACTGGGAAGCAGCAGCGGGGCCCAGGGGCTGGGGGCCGGGAGGGAAACCAGTTACAAAAGGAGAGATGAGGGAATGGAGAAAAGGAGGGGAGTCCTGGCTTGGCAAGTACATGGGGGAGGACGATCCGAGGGTCTCAGGAGTCCCACAAGCTTAATACAAATCAGCACCCATAACTGGAAAAAGCCACTGTGATTATTCTGCATTAAAAGGAGCAGAGAGCTGCAGCCATGGGAAGCGAGGAACCCATACGGTCTCCTGGCAGATGCTACAATACAGTCAGCCCTGATTTTTAAGGAACAGTGACAATTCTGATAGACTGCAGAGGAGGACGAGCCCAGGGAGAGGCCTGAAAGTGATGTTGCATGAGGAGACATGGAAGGAATGAGGCCCGAGACCCCTGAGCTGGGGCACAGGGAGCAGACAGGGGTGGGGGCCCCAGAGGGCAGTGCTGGGACAGATGGCTGATCGAGCGAGCTGTCCTGACGTGGATCAAGGTGACCGCAGTGGGCATAAAATGCCTGTTATTGGACAGTGGCTCGGGGCTGCTGGGCACTTGTTGGAGGGAGGTAGAAAAGGGGTCAGCAGGTGTTTTCTGTAAGGCGCCAGGTAGATATTTTTTGGCTCTGCAAACCAGCCAGTCTCTCTCACAAGTACTCAACTCTGCCTTTGAAGCTCCAAGCCACCCTCAACAACATACACATGAATGAGTGTGGCCGCATACCAATAAAACTTTATTTATAAAAACAAGCAGGGGGCCGTAGTTTGCCGACTGCTCTTCTGCAACAGGTCTGAACATTGGATGGAAGATTCTTCAGGAACCTTCCAACTCTGGGGCTGGGCTTCCCCAAGTGGAGGCTTCCGTGGTGTGTCTGCAGTATGGGTAGAGAAGAGAGGCCATCTTGGTTCTCTTGGGAGGGCCGAGAAACAGATTGAGGAGCCTCTGACAAGCAGGGTGGGACCCGGCAGGGGAGCATGGGAGAGGGCCGGTGGGGGGTTGAGCCACTTGTCCAGAGTCACCCCTTTGGCATTTTGGCAGATGGCATTTGAGTCCCATCCACATTTGCGCGGGTCGTCCGTCTCTTCGTCCCTGCCCACCATCCCTGGGGGAAAGCCGTGAGTACGGGGTGGGGCTCCCGACCTCCTCTAGGGTGATCACACTGTGGGGTGGCGTTCCCTGCTGCCTTTCTAGAAAGTTCTCTCCTGGAGCTAGAAGCAAAGTCTGGATCAGTGGTTCTACAGGGGGTTAATTTGACCTTGCCACAGTGTTTGTCCAGGTCCAGTGGTATTTTGGGCGCCCCCCCCCCCACATGGTTCTAGCCTCTAGCGGGCGGGGCCAGGGACTGCTCCATCCCTACAGCGCACAGGCTGCACCCCCAAAGGGTGACCTGGCCCGGGGTATCGATTTCCTGCCATGATGGGAATGTTCTGCACCAACTGTTCTCCAACCAGCCAGCTGTGGCTTTTGAGCACTTGAAATGTGGCCAACTGCCACATGTGAGGAAATGAAAATTCAAATTCATTTAAATTTAACTGGGTACATGACTGGTGACTACTATTGGACAGCGTTCCCTGGACTCAAGGCACCTTTCTGGATCCTCTTGTTTGCTAAACATTTACTAAGCCTTGGTCACCACGCGCGAGGCCAGAACCGGATCCCTCGCCTTTCGGTCATGGGGCCCCTTCCCCCTAAAGCATGGAGGCACCTGGCCGGGGAAGGCGCCTCCCTGCCCTCCAGGGTCCCTCCCCGTGCGTCACGCCCCACCTCCTGTCCAGGGCCTATTCCTTCCACGTGTCAGCCGACGGGCAGATGCAGCCGGTGCCCTTCCCGTCGGACGCGCTGGTGGGCGCGGGTATCCCGCGGCACGCGCGGCAGCTGCACACGCTGGCGCACGGCGAGGTGGTCTGTGCCGTCACCATCAGCGGCTCCACGCAGCACGTGTACACGGGTGGCAAGGGCTGCGTGAAGGTGTGGGACGTGGGCCAGCCCGGCGCCAAGACGCCTGTTGCCCAGCTCGACTGCCTGGTGAGGGCGGGGCCTGCAGGTGCATGGGGCGGGGCCTATAGGCCAATGTAGGTGGAGCTTATAAGCCAGTGGATGTGGGATGTGGGACTTAAAGGCCAAAGGATAAAGCTTATAGGCCAATGAAGGTGGTGTTTATAAGGCAAAGGAGATGGATCTTACAGGCGCACCTAGGGCAGCTCTTCCTCAGGCCCCGGAGAAGGGACGTTAGGCCGGGCTCCTGGAGGCGTAGCTGGGGGCCACCGCCTCGCTTCTCTCCCCGCCTAGAACCGGGACAACTATATTCGTTCCTGCAAGCTGCTGCCAGATGGCCGAAGTCTGATCGTGGGCGGTGAGGCCAGCACCCTGTCCGTCTGGGACCTGGCAGCGCCCACGCCTCGCATCAAGGCTGAGCTGACCTCGTCCGCGCCCGCCTGCTACGCCCTGGCGGTCAGCCCTGACGCCAAGGTCTGCTTCTCCTGCTGCAGCGATGGCAACATCGTGGTCTGGGACCTGCAGAACCAGACCATGGTCAGGTGCGCGCTGGGTGCCCTGGGACCGTGGGGGAGCCCCTGCCCCCTTCCCGTTTGCTGGAGAAGAACCAACTCCAGGAGGGACGCCTGGGCCCTTCTCACTGCAGGCAGTTCCAGGGCCACACAGACGGTGCCAGCTGCATCGACATTTCCGACTACGGCACTCGGCTGTGGACAGGGGGCCTGGACAACACTGTGCGCTGCTGGGACCTGCGGGAGGGCCGCCAGCTACAGCAGCACGACTTCAGCTCCCAGGTGCCGGGGGGTCTGGCCATCGGGGTACAAGCTCCAGGAGTGTGGCCTCCCCGCCTCCCCTTAGGCACCCACTTCCGGAAGCTGGGCAGGACCACTACTTGCTGTGTCCATCTTGCTTGTCCTTCAGACAATCCGTGGGCCTTCCCCTTTGATTCTCCAGAGACAGGCCCAGGGAACTGCAAAGGAGCCATTTGATATTAAGCTGGGGGGCTACTGAGACCTTCAGATCATCTTCCAGAGGCCGTTGCCAAGCCATTCCCCCATTCCTTTGTCTCTCCTTGTGTAACCAGTTTCTCCTCCCAGCCTTCAACCTCTTGACCCTACTGAGAGCTTCTGACCGCCCCCGAGAACTCACCATGGGGGAGACGCTGACCTGGAGGGATGCGTAGAGATTGACGTAGAAACTGGGCACAGAGAGTCTCTGTTGAGGGCACTGTGGGCATCTAGGCTGAAGGGTGTGGTGAAGAGGCCGGAGAGAATCAGAGGGCTCCTCGGGGCTGAGGAGCAGAGTCAAGGACAGGTCCTCAGATACTTTGCACACAGATTCTCTCTCCCACTGCCTTGGGCACAGGTGTGAGCTCCTTGGCCTGTCACTGAAGGCATCCAGCTCTAGTCTCCCACTCACCGTGCTCTGTGACACCTCTAGACCTCCCCACTTACTGTTCCCTTGGGCTGACATGCCTTCTCTTCCTTTCTCCAATTGGTGGACTCCTACTCGTCCTTCAAAACCCATCTCCAATTTGCCCGGCTCCTTGAAGCCTGGGGAGAGCTAGCTCCCAAACTCTTTCTGTTCTACCCTCTCTTGTATAGCTTGGAAGTTTCTTAGATGGGTGCTGGTGGCACGGGTGGGTACAGCTTCTCTCCCCATCCCTGAAACCTAGATAGGTTCTGTACCCATCTGGGGGTCCCCTGGAGAGTCTTCCCTCCCACCGGGCCCCCTGTACCGCCCACAGAGAACTTGTGGAAACTTCCAGTCTTCTCTCTGCTGCAAACGTGTGGTTCTACCTACCTGTGTCCTCCTTGGAAGACTCGGGGGGTTCAAGGGATCGGGACCTTACGACTTTGTACTTTGCTTGGGGTGGGACACAGCGGTGAGACCACCAAGTCCTCTCAAATCAGATGCAAAGAGGTGCTAGCCTGTGGGGAAGTTCCCCACCGGGAGTCTGAGAGGGCCTGTCTTCCGGGCTTGCTGTGTGGCCTGGGGTGAGCTGTGGCCTCAGCTTCCTTTCCCCTATCTGCTCTGCTCGAGGGGAGTGGCTGTCCTCGCCGGCTTTACCCTCCCCTCTTCCCAGCACCGTGGTGCCTTCGGAGCAGATAATGGATGTGAGGCCCTGGGGTGCCATGTAATTCTGATTAATATTAATGATTCGGCAGGCAGTTGCCTGCTGCGCTCCAGGCCCTGGGCCAGCTGCCTCTCTCCGCAGGGGGCTGCAGCAGGGGAGCGGGGGTGCCCCTGGCTCAGGGTATCCGCCAGCATTAGAAGGGGTTTCTGATGTCCCACCCTCCCTCTACACCCCAGATTTTCTCTCTGGGCCACTGCCCCAACCAGGACTGGCTGGCCGTGGGCATGGAGAGCAGTACTGTCGAGATCCTGCACGTCCGCAAGCCGGAGAAGTACCAGCTGCACCTTCACGAGAGCTGCGTGCTCTCCCTCAAATTTGCCTCCTGCGGTGGGTCTGCCCCGGCTGGGGTGGGGCTCCGGGGCTCGGGGAGCAGGGCCGCCAAAACACCAAACAGAACAGTCAGGGTGCCCAGGTCGGTCTGAATCTTACCCAAACAACTCTTTATGTAGTGTAGGCACATCACACGCGGTGCGTGGGGTATTCTTCCACTGAAAAGCCACCATGGTTGACCCTTGAACAACATGGATTTGAACCACGCGGGTCCACTTGTATATGAATTGTGTTCAATAAGTATATTGGGAAATTGGGGGGGAGATTTGTGCCAATTTGAGAAAACATTTTCTCTCTTACGCTATTGTGAGAAGACAGTACATAATGCATGTAACATAACAAATACATGTTCATCGACTGTTTATGTTAAGGCTTCTCATCAACTGGAGGCTATTAGCAGTTACATTTTGGGGAGTCAGCAGTTACACGTGGATTTTCGACTGCACCGGGGGTCAGCATCCCTAACCCCCGTGTTGTCCGAGGGTCACCTGGAATCTGCTAGTAGACATGTATCCCAGATATTGCATGACATATACTCACATTTAAAAAAAGTCAAGTGATCTTTTACTATGTCCCAAGTGTTACACGGGACATCCATATACTAAGAAAACTGAAATATTTGGGCTACATCTGCCCTACAGATCCCTTGTGGCTTATCTGAGATTCGAACCTAACTGGGTACCCTGCGTATTATCTGCCACCCTCTCCTGGGGGCTCCCCCCTTCTTGGAGGCCAGATGGAACCCTGGGGACCTTGGTATCACCATCTGGAAATGGGGGGAAAGGATCAAGCCTCAGTTAAGGGGGCCTCATGTCCCCCCAAATGAAGTCAATGGTGCCGGCAGGAAGAGGAGAGGCCAGCCCAGCCTGTCCACCCCTGCCTGCTGTCCACAGCCCTGGGTTTCCTGCAGAACTCTCTCCTGGAACTCTCCTGTCCCCCCAGGGCGGTGGTTCGTGAGCACGGGAAAGGACAACCTTCTCAACGCGTGGAGGACGCCCTACGGGGCCAGCATCTTCCAGGTATGCGTGCTCTGGGGCTCCCACCTGGGCAGGGCCCTGCTGAACTGGCAATTTCACAGAGCCTTCCCACCAGCCAGTAGCTACTAATGCAGGGTCAGCAAACTGCAGCCTGTGGGCCACATGTGCATGCAGTCCTGTTTTTTTTTTTTAATTGTGGTAAAGTGCATATAAAATTTGCCATCTTAACTATGTGTTAAGTGCACAGTTCAGCACCATGAAGCACATTCACGTTGTCATGCAACCAGCCCCCCAACTGTCTCCAGAACTTTCCATCCTCCCAAACTGAAACTCCATCCCAAGAAACACTCACTCCCCATCCCGTCCCCCAGCCCCTGGCCCACCACCCACTCTCTGTCTGTGATTGGGGCTCCTCTAGGGACCTCCTGGGAGGGGATCACCCAGGGTCTGCCTTTTTGGGCATGAATCATGTCACTAAGCAGTGTCCTAAAGGTCCATCCATGTTGTAGCAGGTGTCAGGCTGTCCTTACTTTTCAAGGCTGCGTAATATTCCATGTGCGGATGGACATGTTTGTGGATCTGTCACCAGGTGACGGGCACCTGGTGTGTTCGCACTTTTGGCTGTGGACATGCACGCCCAGGTGTTTTGCATGGATATGCACTTTGTTTCTCTTGGTGGGGAATGGCTGATAACCATTTAACCTTTGGTTGAACCACAAGACTGTTTCCAAGGTTTGCTTCCCCACCAGCAGCGTGTAAGGGCTGGATTGTCCCACGTGTCCTCACCAACACTTGTTACTATGTCTTTTTTATTGTGGCCATCCTAGTGGGTATGAAATGGTTTTTACATTATTAACAGGTTCTAAAAAAAAAAAGTTGAATATGTGACATACATTTATTTGGCCTCTGGACTTACTGGACTTATTTGGACTTTAGAGAAAGCCAGACCCTTTACAGAAAAAGTTGGCCGAGCTCTGATGCGGGTCATTAGCCCTCTGCTGTGCTGTGTGGCCTCATGCCTGGTGCATACCCTCTCTGAGCTTCCCAGGAAAGGGCAGTGCTTCAGACCCATCTCTGTGAGTGTCCAGAGAGTGGAGGCCCTGTCCTTCCCAGGAGCGCCAATGGACCTGATCACGGAAAATGCCACCCTCCCTCCCCCAAGATCCCCTCCCTGCTAGAAGGGCACCCACTCCCCACTCCGAGCCCCTGTCCTGACCTGGTCCTGTCTCAGCCCCCAGGCTCCTCCATGGGGGCAGGCGCTGGCCCAGGAGCCTTACCTCTTCCCTCTGAACATCAGGCGCCTCACCTCTGCCTCCTGTCCCTCTCCCCTCACCCTGTCAACAGTCCAAGGAGTCGTCCTCCGTGCTCAGCTGTGACATCTCTGGGAACAACAAGTACATCGTGACGGGCTCAGGGGACAAGAAAGCCACTGTCTATGAGGTGGTGTACTGAGAACCCCCCTCTTCCCGCACCCCTGGCCAGTGCCCGGGGGACAGAGACCCCAGCACCCCCTCCCCAGCTGTACCTGTGAGCGCCGACGCTCACGCGCTTTCTGGCTGACGTCCTCGTGTTGTCTGCTGGATGTGGGGCCGGCTGGGCAGGGGGGATTGGGGGAAATAAAGGTATTTATCACCGTTGCCTTTCTGTCTTGGGCTGGGGACCAAGGACCGTGGCTTTTCTTGAGCAACACTAGGGAAGGCCACTTTCTGGCTGTGTGACCGGGGGAAAGGAGATAGATTTCCCCTCTCTCAGCCTCGTTTTCCTTATCTGGTCAATGAGGCGGTTCATTCTGCGTGAAATAGCACAGGGGCTGCCCTGAAAAAAGGTGTCATGCGGGCAGTGTGGCCCAAGTCATGCCGCGTAACAAACAGCCCCAGGTAGACTTCGTTTGTCTCATTCACACCCGTGTGGCTCGCAGGGCTTCTTCACCCAAGGAGATGCTCACGATAGCGAGGGACCCGCCGCCTCCACATGCAGCTTCAGGGCCCAGCAACCGAGAGAGACGCTCACAGGCGGCTTTTAAATGCTCTGGCCTAAAAGTTTGACATTATCTCTTTTACTGCCAGCCCCCTGGACAGGCTCACCCCCAGACACTGCCGACGTTCAAGAGGGTGAGTGTGATGACAGAGCGCGTAGCTCTTTAGGGTGCAGTCGTGTATCCTTTGAGACCCTGAGGTAATTCCTAAAAGCCCGGTGCCTGATACCTGCCCACGGGAAGGTGGGGAGGAAACATCACAGTCCCAGAGGAGATGACAGCTAGGCCGAGAGCTAACGGGAGAAACGGCCATCAGAAGGGTCATGAGGCTGCTTGGTACGTAGGGTACAGAGCGTGCAAAGGCCCAGAGGTGAGGAGCTCAGCCTGGTGAGAAGGCCAGGGGCGTTCCTTCCAACTCCAGGGGGCAACGGAGTCTCCAGACTGGGCTTGAGCAGAAGCGTGGACACTGAGCAGGGCTGAGCAGCTACCTGGTGTCCGCCTACTTGACACCTGGAATTTGCCCAGTTGTGACAACCACAGATGTCCCCAGACGTTGCCAGGTGCCCCCTCACATCCCCAGGGCTAGCTTCGGCCCCCACCCCTTGCCCAGGGAGAGGTGCACTGATCCAGTGGACAGAGTGTCTTGGGTAGAACCCCATCCCTGGCATTGTGCAAGAAATGGCTGGGAAACCCCTCCTGGAGATGAAAGATTAGCCCAGTGGGGCAAGGAGAAGCCCCCCATACCCTTCCCAGCCCACCCTGGCAGCCAGGGTCAGAGGCTTTGATCAGATTCTCAGAGGATGTGGACTCCAAAGGCCCAGAGACGAGGCTCGACAAAGTCCTTATTAATCTCCACGAGATGGGTGGGGGTGGGGTCGGGGCGCAGAACCAGATCAGCTGGGCTTTACGTCACGTGACAAAGACCACCGGGCCCATCGTACACGCAGCCCACCTGCCGCTACACCCACTCACCCTGGGGGAAAAAGGCCCCCCAGTGGCAAGGACCATGGCCGCCTCTCAGCCGGGGATCTGGTGCAGCAAAGCATGGTCCCTGGCGCTGGGACACCGAGGCGGCTGTTGAGGCAAAAGACGGAGGAGGCCTCGGGGACCTGGAAGGGTGGGGGGCATTCAAGTGAGCTGAGGGGGCCCACCCAGCAGGCCTCCAACCTCTGCCCATCAGTTCACCCTGGTCCCTCTGGGGGCTTTGCGTCAGGACCCCCGGGCTCAGCCGGCCTGAGCACTGCCCCCCCTGCCCACCTGCAGCCCGCCACGGGACCTGGAACACCAGGACCCTGTGGGCATGCCGTCGATGCTGACCCGGTCATCCATCCCGGCGCTCACCCACCACTGGCCTGGGAGGCGCAGAGGGGAGCCGGGTCACGGGAGAAACCTGGCGCTGGGGGCAGGACCCCTGGGGACCCGGGAAACACCTCAGCCCAGAACCTCCCTCCTACCCCTGCGGAGAGCATCACAGAGTGTCCCCTGCTGACGAAGGGGCGCTGGGGGGTCCGGAAGGGCCAGGTGGGGCCGCCTGGAAGGTTGGGCACAACAGGGACCTCGCACCCTGTTCTGGCCACTCACTGAGGGGCGAGGCCTGGAGACCAAGGATGTTGTGCTTAGTGCCCCACCGTGCAGCCACTGCCGGCCATTGGGTGTGCCCACCAGCACCCAGTCCTCCTGGGGACTTGGGGGCGAGTGGCTGGGAAGAAGCCAGTCAGGTCCGGGGCTGGCCAGGGAGGGAGGCAGGAGCGGGGACCTGCCTGGGGAGCCAACCACCTGCCCGCGTCCTGGCTGCGGCCAACAAGCAACTCCAGAGCCTCAGGCCTCAGCCTGCTTCTCTGAAAAATGGGTGTATCCTCTCTACCTTAAAGGGTTACGGCAGACGCTACATGGGGCTTTGAGCAGCTGAAACAGCGTGAAAGTGCCGAATGTTATTTGGGCAATGAGGGGGAACATTTCTACGACGGCCGTTCTGGCCAGCATCAGGTGCTTGGCATAGGACCACAATCCCTGACTGTCCCCCCAATTCCATCTCCTTCCTAGCCTGAGGCCCAGCCCCTACCCTGGCAAGCGGGGCCCATCTTAACCTGCACACCTGAGACTCAAACTGGTGTTCTTGGGGCTCCCTGGGGGTCCTGAGGTCCCGGCACCACGGGCAGGCATCCAGACCCCCATGCAGACGGTGTGGTCTTTGACAGCAATGTCCCCGGCTCCATTCAGGTGGCCCAGCGGGTCCTTGATCAGGATGGGCATGGGGAGGGGATCAGGGCCAAGACTGAGCTTTGGGCCACAAGAACACCACCAGCCCAACCACACCCAGGTGACAAATAGGGAAACTGAGGCAGGCAAAAAGCACCATGATTGGGCTTCGAGGCAACAGCCCAGACAAGATTTGAACCTGGGACTTGAACTCTCTCAGGTGCAAATTCAAGAAGGTGAGGGGCTTTAGCCTCGAGACTGCCAGGCCCCTGCTTGGGGAAGCTGGCAAGAGGCCCTGGGATGACCCACCCACCCGGGCCGTACCTGACCCCGCTCCGGCCTTGCAGGTCCCGGATCCTGGAGCTGCGGCCGGTGAAGCAGGCAAAGGCCAGGTGGCCCTCAGGGTTGGAGGCCATGGCCTGGCAGGTGGGACCCTAGCAGAGGAGCTCATCTTTCACATGCAGGGAAGGCACCGCCAGGCCGCGCACGCTCACACCAGCCAGGCCATGGCTGCCTGGCAGCAGGGTCCTGCTGCCTGAGGACAGTAGGCGGGCGTGAAGGTGCGACCCCCAGGTCTCGGGTGGGCAGCGGCACAGGTGAGCTTCCCCCCTGCAGGGAGCTCTTCCTGCGCCCACAAGCCCCGCCCTCACCCGTAGGAGCAGATACCTCTCTGGAAACCTGTCCTCCACCACCTGATGCACCAGGCTCCACACCTTGACGCCACCCCAGCTGCAGGCGAATGCGTGCCTTGGGGGGCTGCTGACGGCAGTGCAGGCACGGGCTCCCCATGTGGCAGCATGTCCATCTCCATCCCGGGTGGCACGGCAGGCTTCATGAGGTTGCCAAGGCACGGCATCCTGCCGCTTCCACACGTCTTTGAAATCCTCAGGGTCCCAGCATCTAGGGAGGAGAGGCTTCAGGGTCACCAACCTTCCTATGAGCCCCTCTGCCCAGTGGGGGGGTTACCCATTAAGCCCCAGAAGGGCTTTGTTCTTTTTCAGACATTGGGGTTCTTTGAGGCCTTGTTTCTCCACTTACTACACTTTCCCCAAGGTCCTACCTACCCACACCCCTTCCAAGTATTCTAACACAGCTCCCGCCTGCCTAGAATGCTTTGCCCCATCCCGGCAAACTCCTACTCATCCATCAAAGTCCTAACCATTATGCCCCTCTCTCTAGGATTCTTCTTGCTCCCACAAGGGCTCCCCCAGCCTCAAACCACAAGGTTGGGACTGTCTGCCTCTAGTTCCTTTCCATGGAGTTCCTTTGCCAAATCCCTGGGACCCAGAGCTGGTTATGTGGGGAGGGGCAGTGATGCTAGTAACTCAAATGGCACATCTCTACCCACACTCCTCAGCTCTGGTCACTGAGGACAGCACCGTGGTGATGGGGAAGGGTGGACACACGTACACCTCTGGTCCCCTCTCCCTGCTGGGGACAGAGGTACAGACAGGAGAGACAGCACAGACAAGTACATGGACCTCAGGGACGGAGAGGCCCTCCCAGCATTCTCTTGCGGGAGGACCGGATCACAGCTGAGCCACACCGGCTCCCTCTGCCCCACCCCCCCAGCCTTCATGGGGGGTGCCACTCAGGCCTGGGTCTCACCTGGGCCGTGCGGGAGAGCCGCCCCCCCAGCCATGGTGGCTGGCCCTGTGTCCCCTTCTTGGGGATCTTCGGGGGCAGGAGGAGGGTGCAAGCACGCCAAGAACTGGGCAGAGATAAGAGGGGATAAGTGGCAGGTGTGGGTCCCCTGTGGCAGGCGGCCCCCCAGCCCCTGGGGGTCGCCCCAAGCACGTTCAGTGCACTGTCCTGCTCCTGAGTAGTGTGGCCCTGAGTCCTGGCTTCCCTGCCCCCAGGAACTGGGGTGATCAACTTGGCACCAGGGTTGGGCTTAGAACCAGAAAACCTCAAGGAGGCCCTGGCAGCGTGGTTGGAATTCATGAACAGGCCCAAATCCCATCTTCCCATGCAGGCGGAGCTGCAGACGGTCTCAGCAGGGCACAGCCCTGAATCCTCCAGGGACTATGGGTAGAGGATGTGCAACAACCCCCCGGGGGCTCAAATGTCCCAACCTAGGGGCCCACCCAGCCCAGAAGCTCACACCTCCGGGTACCCATGAATCAAGTTACTCCCCAGGCCTGGCACCTGTTCTGTTGCTATGACGACCGGCGGGGGGGGCTGCAGATGGCAGAGCAGCCTTCAGCCTGGGATGCCTCCACATTTCCCTTCCCTCTCGGGGACTCGCTCCCGTGTCCGGGCCGACCCGCCGCATCACGGGTCCCAGCAAAACGCTGCCAGAGCTGCTCAGTTAGAACATCCTGCCCAAACGTGGGGCTCGGAGTCCCAGGACAGCTGTGCGTCCAGCTGGGGGCCTGGGGCTTCGTCCACGCCAGCCTTACGGCCATGACAGCTTGGAGGTTTGGGCCCTAGAGACCGGAGGGCTGCAGGGTCTTGGCCTCTGGGTTCTGGGAAGCCTCGGGGCTACCTGATCCCCAGGAGGCAGGCCGATCTGGTCACCTGAGGAGACCTGGCTCCCCTGATGCTGTAAACACGAGGTTCTGAGGGCCACAAGGACATGCCCTTTGCCCTGACCCTGAGTCTGTTCCTACCCTCCTCAAGGGTCCAGAAACCTACCTTCCCCAGCGGGAAGCCCAGAGGTTGGCGGCAGGTCTCCACGAATGGTAGTTTTCAGCCTGGAGCGGGAACACCATCCCAGATAAACGTCCATAACCAGATGGCCCTGGGTGTGAACCCCCTCCTGCCAGCCACTTTCCTGTGGGCAAACCCGGGATACACCATCTGCCTTGAATGTTTCTGGGTGGGTTCATGATAATGTAGGGCTCTCCACACTACATCAAGAGGGAAGCAAGTCCTTGGTGCCCAGAACTCAGCAGCGGGCTGTAAAAGCTGGCCTAACGCCTGTCCCCATTATAATACAGTAGAAAGTAGCGTCAGCCCCAGTTACCGTCCAGCCTCCTTTTCCTGGGATGTCTGAAAACTGAAGTCTGAACACAATCCCTTGTTTTCAATGGCTTCAAAATGACACGGTATTTACATGTGTCCCTCTGTGTGGGGGGTGACACTTGAACTTGCTTCAATATTGGCAAGATATTAAGATATAGTCACTTCTCAGGGATAAGGGCCGGCCGCAGGGCGAGGGTCTGGGGGGAGGGTCACGTAAGGTTATTTTATATTTAAAATGGAGCCATGTCCCCACTGCCGGTTCCAGATTTAGGTTAACAGTTTCTACAGAAGGACACAGAAGGGACGGAGGGATCTAAGTTTCCAGTTTTCTGTCTTCCAGCAGGCTTCCTCTCTGTCTTCTCTGTCCCTGGAGGATATGGGACTTCCTACCACATCCCCTGCCGCTTTAACCCCATACCACTCACCCAACACGGGACCAGATTCATTTTTAACGTCTCTTTCCGCAGAACTGGGCCGCCCCACACGGCAACTACCAACCGCAGGTAGCTCTTTAACGTATGATTAAAAATGCAATTGCAGAGCAAACTGGCCACTTCAAGTGCTCAAAGGCCACATGGGGCTGGGGCCGCCCAGGTACAGTGGTTCCTAGAATGTGGCTGGCATGTGGCTCCCACAGACCAAACAGGACTGGAGACTTCCTGCCAGGGTCCTCAAGAACTCGGAGTGGGGAGACCCACCTTGCTGGCACGATAAGGAACTCTGTGGGAATGTGCGTGTGTGCAGCTATATTTAGTCCATTGCCAGACTAATATAGTGATAGTGGGAATGTTCTAGACCTGCCTTGTCTAATGTGGTAGCTGCTGGTGGCTATTGGGCACTTGAGATGTGGCTGGTGCCACTTGTTTAATGTCAGCTTAAATTTAAATGGCCACAGTGCCCCATGGCTACCGTGGAGGGTAGCCTATGGCTCTGGACACAGTGCCCATGGCACTTACGACTGCACACCCCCCCACCGTGGGGGATACCAAGGCGCTCCTCAGGGTCACCTGGCCCATGGCAACTTCCAAACCCTGGGAAAACGCTGATTCACGCAGAAAGATAACTGATAAGGGAAGGCAGGATGGTGCCCACTGTGGCCGAGTCTATCCGACAGACACTCCTGGCATTCCCATTTTGCAGACGAGAAAACAGATGCAGAGAATCTCAGCCAGGGGGAACTGGGGCCAGGCAGTACTGACGTGCTTCCGTGAGCAGCCCGGCGCCTCCCCGGCTTGCGGAAGCAAAGGGACCGGGACCGGTGGGGTTGCGGCTGGGAGTAGGACCCCCTCTCTGACCCCTCATGCCCCAGGGGGCTGCCTCCGGGGGCAGCCAGGGCTGCGTTCCCCAGCCGGGCCTTCCCACACGCAGCCCCAGGGGAGCTTTCCCCAATTCGCCGGCTCGTTAATGCGCAATTTACTGGCACTTCACTGCACTCCGCGTGGAAAGTGCTGCCCCCGCCTGCCTGCTAGCTGGCCCTCCCTGGGGAGAGCTGTGTGCTGGCAGCCGGCGGGAGCCTGGCGCTGCGGCCGCGGCTGCTGCAGCTCAGGATTTTAAATGCACGGCAAAGAGGCTGGGAAGCCGCAGCAGGAAACAGAGCGGAGGGCGGGGGGTCTGCCCTGGTGCACAGGGCAGGTAGAGCTACTGGGGATAATCCCCTGGTGGGGGGAGCGGTAGTCCCGGGCTGAACAGCAACGCGGTGGCCCAGCCTGGGGCTCAGGACTCAGCCAGAGCTGTCAGGGCGTCCCCCAGACCCCGGCCCCAACCCGCAATCAGACGCCTTCACCACCAAACTGCTCTACCTGACCGGCATCCCAGACCTGATGGTCCCTGCCCTGCCCCCAGTCTGTTCTCCTAGTCGCCACTAGAGGGCGCCTGTGAGCACCGAGTCAACTCCCTCTCCCCTGCCCACAGCCCTCTGGGCTCCCACATCCCGGGACGCCACACGCCCTGCCCTGCCCTCCCCGCCTCCCTCTCTCTCCCTTGCTCCCCCTGCTTCAGCCACACAGCGTCCCCGTTGTTCCCACGCGAGGCCTGGTGTTGCCCCAGGGCCTTTGCACAGGCTGGGCCCTCTGCCTGGATAGCTCCTCCCCCTCTGCACCCCACCCCTGATATCCTTTTGAGAGTGTGCTCGCACGTCTCCTTCTCAGCGAGTCTTCCCGACCACTCTGCATCGCAGCCCCTCCCGCCCGTCCGCGGGTGCCTGCGGGCTGCTCTAACCCCCCCCCCTCCCCCAGCCCTCACCGTGTGACCCTTCTGTTTGCCAAGCTCCCCCCACCCCCAGGGCAGAGGTTTGTCTGTCTTCTTTGCTATTTCCCTGGCGCCTCCAACAGCACTTGGCAGGCAGGTGATGGATAAATATCTGTTGAATGAATAACCGTGTTCTGGTCGCTTCCTGGCCCCCCCTCACTCTGGGAACTGTCTCTCCCTGTTCCCTGAGCTGCCCACCCGGGGCCCTGTTAAGTTGCAGACACGGCCCTGGCCCTCGGCCAGTCACATCTGGTACAGGCGGAGAGTCCTGCCAGCACCCAGGAGAAAGGGGCCAGGTGGCCGAGGACAGGCAGGCTTGCCTCAGCGCGGGCAAGGCGCCCTGGGTGGGGAGCCCACACCCCCACTGTAGACCTGCCCCCAGCTCCTGTGGGATCTGGGCCCCGAGAACTCTTGACACCCCAATCCTGGTGTGCCTGGCGCAGAACAGACCCTTCAGAGCCGAAGCAACTGAACTGCACGAAGGGCTGAAATGGCCCCTGGCCTCATCTGGGCCCCACAGGGATCTGGGAGCCGACCAGGAAGGAAGAGGCTCGGAGAACGGGTGGGAGGTGCTCTCCTGAGATGTAAGGGGGGTCCACTCGGGTCCTGGGGAATTTTAGGTCAGGTCCCCACCTCTGCCCTCCCTCCGGGTCAGGGCGCTTACCTCCCTTCGGGTCAGAGCCCAAGTCCTCCCTGTGGCCCCCAAGGCCCTGCACAACCGTCCCATCCTCTCCAACCTCTCTCCCACTTTCTCCTGCCTTTTGAGGAGGGGCAGCCATACCCTGAGCTCCTGGTCACTCAGCTACCTGTTTATGATGTCGTTGGAAACCCTGCCAGATCTGGACCTGTGAAGGAACAACAGAGATCTTGCTGGGCTGTGGATGATGCGTGGAATTGAGTGCTGTGTGGCCCTGGGCAAGTCGCTTCACCTCTCTGGTCACTATGCCCATCAATGGATTCTACCTACCACACAGAGTGGGAGCTGTTTATGGAGACCCTTGGGTTTCATTCTCGTCGTGAAGGTGAAAGGCCTCCTCCCCACAGCCACAGGGCCCTGCACGACCTGCCCTGTTCCCTCCCTTTCTCCCTCCCCTCCCCTCTGCTCCCACCACATGGGCCCCCTAAGGGTTCCTCTCACAGGCTACCCCTGGTGCTGCCCCAGGGCCTTTGCACAGTCTTCCCTCTGCCTGGAATGGCCTTTCATGTCCTCTCAGGGGTAATGGGAGCGCCTTATGTTCTGTCTCACCAGGAACATTACTTCTTCCAAGAAGCCCTTCCTGACTACCTTGGCTCAACATGTTTATTTTCACGTTCTTTCTCTTTATAGTGTTAGACTTTGTGAATCTCGTTTCTCTATTCTCGTTGCTCTTCCCCTAGAGCTGCCCTGTGCAGTGAGGTAACCACTGGCCAGGCATGGCTATTGCAATTTAAATTCAATCCAGTTAAAAATGCAGTGATTTCCGAGTGCCCAAGAGCCGCGAGTAGCTGGTGAGTGCCATGGTGGGCACTGCCGATAACAGGACACGCCCACCGTCGTGGAGAAATCCAGACAGCAGCACCACAGTAGAACATACACCAGGGGGAAAGGATTCCAGTTACCCACTGTCTCCCTAAACGACCAACCGTCAGCCAAAGAAACACTTTTCAATACAGAATTTCTAGTTTTTGCATCAAGGTTAGGATTCATAAAGAAAAACCCTGAGAAGAAGCTGGGCCTCATGTGCTGACCCACTGGGCCAGACCAAGAACACAGACGTGGAGGAGAGGGTGTCCCCCAATCCTGGTGCCTGAGGTCAAACACATCAGCCTTTCTGGGAGGTTTGGGAAGGGCTGCCCGAGGCACGTGTACTAGTAAATGCTGTCCATCTGTGCCATCAAGGGAGGGGGGCACCTGGGGGCGGAAAGCCTGGCTGGGAGCGGCGGCCTCAAGGCCCTGCCCCAAAACAAGCCCAGCCCCCCCTGCTCCCCAGGGCCCTGCAGGAGGAAGGTCTCTTCAAGAAGCCACATTGTAGGCATAAGTCAAGAGGAATATGCTTTTGATGCAGTATTTTTAAAACTACAACTGAATGCAAGCAAATCCACACTAAACAACAAATCAAACATTCAAACAGAAGCCAGTGTTGGCATGACTGGTTTCGCTTTGCTTCAGGCTCTGTATGGCTCCCCGCCTCCCGCTGCTGGTCCTGTCTTCTGGGGCCACAGTGGGACCTCCTTCCCCCAGGAATCCCCTCACCTGGGGAACTGATTCTTGCTGCCCCAGGATGCCCAGGGCTGGAAGGCTGGCCCCAGTTGGAGCCTAGAAAGGAGTCATGCACAACCCCTCAGCCTCCCAACATCCCTGCCCTCGGGTCCCATCTCCCATCAGCCCGGTGGGGTAGCAGGGGCTGGAACCTTCTAAACCCTGAAGGTAATTTGCTTTCTTTCTATAAACTTAAGTACCTGCATGGTATCTTCCATTTTGCATAGTGACCTGAAGTCTAAAATACCCACTCTCTGGCTCTTTACAGAATGTTGGCCCACCCCTGGCCTAAACCCAGAAATGGTCATCTCTGGAGGAGGGAGGGGCTTTTGGCTTATGAAATATTAACCAAATAGATGATGTAGTCACACGTTTTTTCACCTGGTTGATAAAGAGTAAGTTTAATTTTAAAAAGGAAGTGCTTTAGCTCCTGTCAGTAGGTAGGATGAGTTAGTGTCCCCAGCTAAAAGGCCAGCGCACCGTGTCCCTCCGTCATGTTTGAGCCCATTCCCCAGGCTCTTCCCCTTCCCCCAGGGGTTCAGACACTCCACACCCTCTTCACCAAAGTTCCTGGGGCCTCTAGTCCTTTGACAGTGCCCCTGGGGGGCTGAGAGAGCCCCAGGAGGTCACCTTTGGGCAGCAGGCACAAAGACTTTGGCCGGGGACTCTGAAAGTAACGAGGAGGTGGCAGGTCCTGATGGCAGGAAGCTGGGCAGTTAGGGACAGGACCAGCCCCCCACCTCCACCCCCAGGCACCTGGGTCTTCCCTTCAGGACCCAGTCCTTGACTCCCAATCCCCTCCCTGACGTCCAGCACCCCATTGCATTCCTGTGTTAACTCAACAAACACCCTCTGGTGCCTCCAGCTTCATTGATGAACGGTGGGGACCCCAGGGGTCTCACTCCATGAGGTGGGGAGTGAGATGGTGTTGGACACATACACTCCGTACCAGGCCTTGTCAAGGCTGGGAGACCCCAAAGAAGGACGTCAAATGTCAACCTTAGTTTTAAGACAATTTCCTAAAGCACGGGAGAAAAATCATTGCAAGCAAAAGGGTTTTGAAGGATGAGTAAGAGTTGGCCAGGTAAATTAGTAGGAATTTTTCAGACAGGAGGAAAGAGACTTCTCTGCCAATCACTCAAGCGGCACCAAGCCCCTTCTTTACTTCTCTTTGCTGCTCAACGCCCTTCCACCCTCCTCCCCAGCCCCGGAACGCTGGGGACTTCCGGAAGATCCAGCTGCCTACCCACTTCCCTTAGGAGGCAGGCCCGGGACAATCAAGGAGGAAGCAGCAGGGGTCAGCCAAGTTCGGGCCAAAGGAATCGCCTCCCCCTCTCCCAACCCCGGGTCCGTTTGACCCGCCGGGCCCCGCCCCGCAGCCACCTGCCCCGCGAGGCTGATCAATGAAAGAGCAGCGGCTGCACGTGGGTTCGAGCTTCGCGGGCGGCCTCCGGCGGCTATGGCCAATCGCGAGGCCGCTTACCCACGTGGGCGGCGGCCACCATCTCTGATTGGCCGGATTTCTCCGGCGGCCGGCCGGGCTGTCAATCCGCGCGTGTGGCGCCGCCGTTTAACCCTTGCGGTGCTGCTGCAGGGAAGGGCAGCGTGCAGAGCCGCAGGACTTTTGGGCCCTGGGCAGGGTGCAGTAGCATTGTCTGGTGAGCAGGCTGTTCATTTTTAGCCATGCCCAGGAGTGTTTATGGCTGGGGGAGGGGTTGGGAAGGGGGGGTGTCTTTAGCACTCTCACCCCAATCCTTATATTTGGGTTAATAACATTTTTTCAATACTTAGTAACAAGCAATGCAAACGAAGCATTGAGCCCCCTTTCTGGGGAAAATTTAGCAGGCTCCCTTTTTTCCAGCACTTACTTCCTATGAGCCGAGCCCCAGACTATGCATTTATCAGTGAATTTTCTCAACTGCCAAGCCCAGGGACCAAGGAGCTGAGAACCGAAAGCAGGAAATGGTACAATGTTTTCAAGTTCAAGGCCAGGGTGGGAAGGGGTGGTATGTGTTCTAGGCCTGGGATGACTTCAGAGATAATAAAGAGACAGGGTTAGAATGGTCTTAAGAGATTCAAGAGTTCTGTTTGGCTGTCTTTGAAATGTCTACTCCAGATGGTAAGTGGTCAGTGGATGAGTTTTGTAGTGAAAGGCGGAGTTTCTTCCTACCCCAGGACCTTTGCACTGGCCAGTCCTTGCTCTGCCAGGTATCTTCTCCCCCCTTGACAGCCACTGGTTCATTCCCTCCTTCAGCAACCTGCTGGGAGGTCGCCACCTCAGCAGGGTGTCCCCAGACTGTCCCTTTTGAAAATGCACCCCAACATAACCCCACCCCATTCTTCCTTTCTTACTTAATTTGTCTCCAGATATGGTTTGCCTTGGAGCTAATCTTGTAATCTCAGTGGCTGTAAACCCTGCTATGCTGAAAAGTCACAGGATGCCAACAGAATTCACAGACATTCTCCCACCTGGGTAGGTGGGTACACTGGCTTGAGATCCGAAGAAGCCAGGGGACTCGCCCATCTGTCCCTGTTCTGTGCTCTGTCGCGGGCGAAACTGAGAGTTCTGATTTCGGGGACGCTTAGTCTCCAGAGATGATGATGTAAACACAACCCGGGTTTTGTGGCTGGTGTATGGAGGAGTAAGTGAGGGCTGCCATGCATAAGCCGCAGAAAAGGTTTTCACCCATGATCCCTCAACTGGCTCTTAATCGAAGTGTATTTTATTTATGGGTCAGCCCGCTAATTGCCTCCCTCTGTGTGCTTGGCTCTCCGCCCCGTGGTTGCTGGGCACACCAGTTTATCCAAGGCTGTCTTGTCTCATGTGTTACCCACTGGGTACCAGTGCCTATTTAAATGAAAATGAATTAAACTGAAATAAAATTAAACTCAGTTCCTCAGGCACACTGGCCACATGTCAATCGCTCAGGAGCCCCACGTGGCTGGGGACAACTGTCCCCACTGGACAGCGCAGACCTAGAACATTTCCACAGGATCTGAAGTCTTAAAAAGGAAAAATTCCTACGTCCATGCAGAAATCAGAAGCACTTTATAGCATCCATTCGATCTCCCCTGGTTGACTGCCCTTGCGGGTGGGTGTCTGCTCAGCCGTAGCTTTTCCTCTTACTGTCCCCCTGCTGGCCCCAGCCCGGCCAGCAGGGAAACAGATTTCCTTGAGTTCCCAGGAAGGGGAGGGATGACACAGCACATAGGAGAAGAGGAAGCAAAGATTTCCTTCTTGGCTTCTGAGCTGTGGTTGTTTACTTGGAAAACCCAAGGTCTGCAGGAAAGTTTGAGAGAAAAAGAGTTTGCCATTCAAAAGCTTGGGCATTCCCTGGGCTTGCTCTGGGGACCTGAGCCCTGGTCCCCCAGAGGTCCCCCCAGGGTTACTGGGGGGGTGTGGACCGGGCAGAGAGGTTGAGAAAGCCCAGGCAGTGGAGGAAGCTGTGCAGTGACCACAGGGAAGGGCAACAGGGAGGCGGTGACAGGTTTCAACCCCTCCCCATTTTCTCCCCAATCCCCAGGAAGGACTTCCCAGGGGGAAGTGGCCATAGCTGTGTCCCAAAAAGCCTGCAGGTAGAAGGCCCCTGGGGTCCGGCTGGTGAATGAATGACTGAGAAGCAGAAGAACAAGGACCCGCCAAAGATGCCTGCTGGGCTGGACCACGCTCAAGGGTGGGATGCCTCCCGGCTGTCCCCCCCTCACAGATGACACATGAACCCCTTTGAACATAGACCTGGCCCCAGGAAAAGTGAATCGAATTATCCAGAATTGATTGAGATTTGCCTTGTGCCCCCTGGTGGCAAGTGGCTTGTGTTCATTTCCGGGACTGCTGTAACAAATGGCCACAGACAGAAATCCATTCTATCACATTCTGGAGCCAGAAGTCCAGAATCTAGTTGTCACGAGACAGTGTTCCCTCTGAAGACTTCAGAAGGGCCATTCCTGCCTCTCGCCAGTTTCTGGGGTGGCTGGCCATCCTTGGCCCTCGTAGGTTTGTACATACATCAATCGCTGTGTCCATCTTCCCATGACCTCCTCCATGTGTTTCTGTGTCCAAATCCCCCTTTTCTTATAAGAACACCCGTCACTGGATCTGGGGCCTCCACTCTCCAGGATGACCTCATTTAGCTAATGATATCTGCAAGGACCCTCTTTCCAAACGAGGTCCTGCTCCCAGGTTTGGGGTGGCGGTTCAGACGAGCAAATCTTTTTGAAGGACACAATTCTACTCATTAACAAGGCTAGAAAGAGAAATTAAATAACAACAGCAACCTACTCCACCCTCCAAGAATCCCGACATTCCCAGTTTACAGAGAAGACTAGGGCCCAGAGAGGTTAACCGACCTCTCCAGAGTCACACAGCTACGAAGTAGCTAAGCTAGGCTTTCAGCCTAGGTCATGTTGCTCCTGGACGTACCCTCATAAGCCTGACACCATACTGCCCAGATCTAAATTAGGTTCCTGCCATTGTGCAGGTGGCATTAGGTCAGGCCACCCAGGGACCCAAGCTTGGAGGCAGGTGCATCCATTCCGGAAGTATATTTTAATTTTCCTGGACCCAGTTCGTGCTTCCAGATGTATTCGTTAGCTACTGCTGCATAATAAATGGCCCCCAAACTTAGCAGCTTGAAACGATGAACATTTATCATCTCACACAGGGGCTGGTGGTCATGAATCAGGCCTTCTGTTCCTCTTTCCCCATCCAGAGCTCAATTAACAATCTTTCAGTGAGGCCGTTTCACTCTCTCTCTCGCTTTCTTTATCACACTCACCAGCCCATGATATTTTTTTTTTATTTAACTCTCCTTGTCTCTTGTCTTCATGCATTGCAGGAAAGATGGCTGACTGGGTGAGACATGCGTGCCTCTATGTGAGGTTTTTGGTGTTTATTTTTCTCGGATGCGTGTGTCTCATGTTGCGGGTCCGAGGTGGCCTCGCCCCCGCCCTCAGGTGGCTCTTGCCGGTCAGAGGGGCTGGGCAGGATGGTGCCGCTGCAGGCTGTCTTTGGATGGCCGAGGCCGTTAAGCCCCAGCCAATTCCCCTGGGGTCAGTAGTTCGTTCCAACGACGTCATCCCATTGAAGACAGTGGTTTGACCGTAGGGGGACTCCCAGGACACAGAGAGGCCGCAGAACGCCTCTGGAGTGTCCGCCTCTGTGAAGAGGGAGGAAGGGAAGGCGGTCCAAAGGTTAGACCTAATTCCTGGGCTGCTTCTGAATGGAATTTGTGGTCTCTGGCGCCCTCTCCAGGCAAAATTTTTTTATTGCAGCTTCATTGCAGAACAGTTTACATAAGGTGAGGTCACCCATTTTAGGCACCCTGTTCCTTGGTTTTGGTAAATTGGTCCAATTGGACAACCATCAGCACCATCCACTTGTAGCAAATTTCCACCACCTCAGAAATGTCCCCCCCCCCCCATCCCTAGCTTTCGGGGTTCTCAAACTTGAGTGCCCATCAGAATCGCTCGAGGGGTTTGCGAAAACAGATCGCAGGGCTCCCACCCTACCTCCCCGGGCCTGGGGCGGGGCCGGGGAATCTGCACTTACAGCACGCCTCCAGGTGACACCGGTGCCGCTGGTGTGGCAATCACCAACGGAGAACCGGAACCCTCCCTGGATTTGCCACGGTGGACATGGTCCAGCCTGTGCAGTGATGGAGGAGTTAGCTCCATCGTACCAGCCCTGTCTCCCCATCTCCTCTTCTTGGGAAATTTCATCAGATCAATAACAGACATTTCTGTTACCGTGACTGTAAATACTGTTCTCTTTTGAGTTCTGCTGTCCATGTGATTATAGAAAAGCGGCCAGTGGGGGCTGAGGAAACGGATGTCTAATTTTATTTAAATTAAATTAATTAAAGTTTAGATTTAAAAATATGGCACTCGATGAGGGTGACTAACCATCCCTGGTAGGGTGTGCTGGGCAGAGCAGGGGAAGCTGGTCGCCATAAATGTATAGGAAAATGTTTCTATCTGGAACAATTTGGGTATGCAAATGTTTCGACGATAAATTTTATGACCTATAAATGCAGATCACGGATTTGCAATGACAAGGACCCTCATTGAGTATGTAATGCACAAGGGATTTCAAAGACTTTGTACAAAAAAAAAAATGTGAAATGTCCATGAATATTTTTTATACTGATTACTTGTTGAAAGGATAATATTTTGGACAGACTGGGTTAAATAAAATATAATTAAAATTAATTTTACCTGTTTTTGTTTCCCTTTTTAAGTGTGATGTCTAGAAAATTAAAAATTACACATGCACCTCATAATAGAATGCCGTTGGCCAATACTGATGGAGAGGCAGTGTGTCATCTCTCTTCATTAGTTCTTTCACATTCTTTTTTCTCCAATAACAGACTGAGCTATAATGCCCATGCCACGCCAACTGACCTAAAGTATATAATTTAGTGGCTTTTTTTTTTTAGTATATTCACAAGATTGTGCAACTGTCAGCACAATCAATTTTAGAACATTCTCGCCGCCCCAAAAACAGCCCTTCTCCTTAGCAATCCCTCACCCCCTCTCTAGCCCCTGACACCCACGAGCCCACATTCTGCCTGTGGAGTCGCCTGCTGTGGACGTGGCACAGAAACGGGGTCACATGCCGTGTGGCCCTGGGTGTCTGGCATCTCTCACTGAGCACAGTGCGGTCAGGGTCCGTCCACGTTGTCACGTGTCAGGGCCTGTCTCCTTTTTGTGGCGGCGTGATGCGTGCATGGCCGGCCCACGTGGTGGGTATCTGTTCACCTGTTGATGGACGCTTGACTTGTTCATTCTAATTTATGGTCGCCTTATTTCTTGCTTTTTTCTCCTTACAACATAGTCACAAAGCAGCAGCCAGAGCATTCCTTTAAACATAAAGTCGAATCCTGTCCTCTGCTCAAACTCCCTGCGTGGCGTTCACTCATGCAGCGTGAAAGCCCACATCGTCTTCCGATGGCTTCCAAAGTCCCCTTTGATTAATCCCTGATGAAACTTCTGATTAATCTCGGATTCCAGCCCCTTTACTCAGCCACAAAGGCCTCTGTGCTCACCCCTGGACACTAGCTACCATGGCCTTTTGCAGAGGCCACCCCTCTGCCCCTGGAACATTCTTCTCCTTGACATCATCTTGACTCATTCCTCCAAGTTGCTTCTGTCTTAGCTCAGATGTCACCTCCTCTGAGGGGCCTTTCCTGACCCCGGACTCCACATAAAATAGACCCCCACCCAGGCTCTCTGAAATCCCCTGTCTTTGTTTTGCTTTGTTTTGTTTCCCCACCACTTCCTCCCATTGGATAGCGACATCTTAACGAGAGAGCTGGGAGGTGGCGGTCTCTGGACAGCCCTCAGAAGCCCAGCCCTGGAGGACTCCCGCCCGCGGCCATCCACGCCGAAGCCAGTTGTCAAATGATCATTTTATGCCTCCAGCTCTCCCCCACATTTGCCAGGGGGCCCTTGGCATTCCTTCCATTAGTAGGAGCCTTCTCTCTTCCCCTATGAATTTATCTAATCTATTTATGATTAGGTATGGACTCATCAAGTCCCATTTCTTAATGGCTTATAATTCATTATTCTCTGGAAAGACTCTGATGGTCCCATTGTCCCAGGTTAGGTCAAATCACAAACCGGCTTCTGTGTTTTGGTGACGTGCCTCCTTCTGGCTTTTAGGCGTCACTAGATGGTCCAGGCTCCTCCTGCCCAATCCCATCCCAGCCCTGAGATCATCTTTGTAATTATGCAGATTAGGCTCCTAGTTTAGTAGGTGGGGGAGTGGAATTTAGGGGACTTGTAGGGGAGTAAAAGAGCCTTTTTTCAAAGCTTTCTGGTGGGATAGGGTGGCAGGGAGCAAGGAGGGAGGTGGATGTGGGTTATAAGAAGACAAATCAGGAGATCCCAGTGGGTCCCAGATGTTCTGTGTCTTCACTGTGGATGAAGGAACCCACCCAGGTGATAAAATTGCATAGATCTGGGATAATATATTTGTGAATGATATATCTGACAAGGGGTTAACATCCAAAATATATAAAGAACTCACACGCCTCAACACTCATAAAGCAAATAACCCTATTAAAAAATGGGCAGAGGGGATATGAACGGACACTTCTCCAAATAAGAAATTCAGATGGCCGACAGGCACATGAAAAGATGCTCCACATCGCTAATTATCAGGGAAATGCAAATTAAAACCGCAATGAGATATCACCTCACACCAGTTAGGATGGCCAACATAGAAAAGACTAGGAACAACAAATGCTGGCGAGGATGCAGAGAAAGGGGAACCCTCCTACACTGCTGGTGGGAATGTAAACTAGTTCAACCATTGTGGAAAGCAGTATGGAGGTTCCTCAAAAAACAAAAAATAGAAATACCATTTGATCTGGGAATCCCACTCCTAGGAATTTACCCAAAGAAAACAACTTCTCAGATTCAAAAAGACATATGCACCCCTATGTTTATTGCAGCACTATTTACAATAGCCAAGATATGGAAACAACCTAAGTGTCCATCAGTAGATGAATGGATAAAGAAGAGGTGGTACATATACACAATGGAATACTATTCAGCCATAAGAAAGAAACAAATCCTACCATTTGCAATAACATAGATGGAGCTGGAGGATATTATACTCAGTGAAATAAGCCAGGTGGAGAAAGACAAATACCAAATTATTTTCCTCATTTGTGGAGTATAACAAAGAAGCAAAACTGAAGGAACAAAATAGCAGCAGACTCACAGACTCCAAGAAGGGACTAGCAGTTACCAAAGGGGAGGGGTGTGGGAGGGACCGTGGGGAGGGAGGGAGAAGGGGATTGTGGGTATCATGATTGGTGCACATGGTGTGTGGGGGGTCACGGGGAAGACAGTGTAGCTCAGAGAAGACAAACAGGGACTCTGTGGCATCTTACTACAGTGATGGACAGTGACTGCAATGGGGTATGGGGGAGACTTGATAATAAGGGTGAATGTAATAACCACGTTGTTTTTCTTGTGAAACCATAATAAGAGTGTATATCAGTGATACGTCAATGAAAAAAAAATTGCGTAGACCTTAACATACACACACACACACTCAGAACTACAAGTGAAACCAAACATCTGGATAACATGGATGGATTGTATCAATGTCAATGTCATGCTGGCTGGTTGTGACAGTGTATTATAGTTTTGCAAAAACCCTAGGAGTAAACTGGGCAGGTGTAGGAGAGATCTCTCTGTATTCTTTCTCATGACTGCATCCACCATCCTCTCAATAAAAATTTCAATTAAAGAAGAGATGAGAGAAATAATAGAAATAAGAGAAAATAGGGTCATGATGAGAATGCCAATCACATGAGAGACCCTGGAAGTGAAAGAATACACAGGCTGAAGCTTCCAAGCAATGAGCATGTAGAACTAAATGGAGGAATTTCCTACCACTATCCCATCAGCTTTATGGAAATAAATTTGAGCATAAAATTCGGCGTAAGAAAAAGAAGAAAAGGCTTCCGGATTTGTTTGGCACCCACTGTTTTCATCTGCAAAGCAGTCATTCTAAAATTCCTTAAAGAAATAATCTTACCAGTTATATTCCTGGAAAACACAGCAATAGAACCAGAGATTCAGGAAAAAGAAGGAAAGTAAATAGTTGCAAACAATTAAAAATTGCTCATGCATTATTCTTTGATCATTGATGGGCTTTACATACTTTATAGTACAAATTAGGAAACTATTTTGGGTTAACTTCTCATTTTGATGTAATTTTGAACTTACAGGAAATTTGCAAGAATAGTACCAAGAATTCCTGAATATACCCTTCTGCCGGTTATCCCAATGTGGATATTTTGTCAATTTTGCTTTATCTCTGTGTATGTATACACACCTATATATAAATCAGGCATATTTTCCTCAACACTGAGAGTAAATTGCATTCGGTGCCCCTTATCCTTGAAATACTTCACTGGGTATTTCTGAAGAATAGGCAAGTAGTAGGCTTTGAGAGTGAAAGGCAGCCCCTTGGTGGTCACACTTTTTCTCCATGGAAAGCATTCTTTATATATTCTGGAAACAATTTCTTTGTCTCAGTATACTTTTCCCAAATATTTTCACCTTGTTGCCATTTGCCTCCTTGTTTCCTTTGGAGTGGCTCTCTAAGAGCAACTATTTAAAATGTTAATGACCCACTGGATTTTTTTTTTCTTTGTGTGTGTTACACGTGGTGTCCTAAGAAATCTTAGCCTAACCCAAGGTCACAAAGATTTTTCTCCTTTGTTTTTCCAATATGTGTTCGAGTTTTACATTCACGCTGATGAATCGCTGGGAACGGATTTGTGTACACCATATTAGGATGAAGTTATTCATTCTGAATAGACAGACATGTCCTTAAAGGAATACCAGTAAGAATTTTCAGTTCTGCTTAAAATGAGCCTGTTATTTTTATGCACTTTGAAGCAGCTGTCCTAGCACATCCCAGCCTCCATCCACTGCACACCTGAGTTTCTTCAGGAGCTACCCACGGAGTCCCCAGGCCTGCCCCAGCCCCTGCTCAGATACTCTGGCAGCCCTCCAGCCCCAGAACCTGGAAAACACTAGGGGCTGCGTTCCCAGGAAGGGAGGGGCTGGGGACAATCAGGGCAGGGTAGAGGCTTCCCTGTGATGGGAATCCAATGTGTATCATGGAAATCAAACAGCTGTGCAGGACCTGGGGGAGGCAGCAGAAGGGACAGGCGCTCTAAGCCATTCCCCTGTCCACACTGGGATATATTATGTTTATTATATATGCTATTTATGAATATGGTTAGTTTTTTGTCCGTCCCGACTGGAATCTTCAAGAATGAGGGCGAGGATTTTTGTGTTCCTTTAGTGCCGTATGCTCCAAAGTAGAGTGTGGGATACAGATGAAGCTTAATGAGGATGTACTGGACGGATCACATGTATTTTTCCTGGATCTGCCAAAAGCAAAGAACAAAATACTCACAAATGTGAAAAATGTGAGCTAGGTCGCCATCCAGTGGCCAGGACAGGATTCCACAATAAAATTTATTAGTAAGAAAAGGCTCGGAGAGAAATGCGCAAAATACGACCCCATTTCTGGAAGAAATGAGAGACATCGAGGAAGAAAAATTCCAACAACGGGGATCTATTTTTACAGAAGTGTGTTCGCATGAGGAAGTGTTGGGGAAATAACCATTGTTCTTGTGAGCAGTTACCGCTTATCAGGGTAACACGGCTGCTCAAGGGTTCCACAGGCGACCACGCCCCCACCCTTCCGCCGGGAGTCAATTTGCCCCTTAACCACGCCCTAGGGAGGATCTAACCTCAGCCACGCCCATGTCTTGGCTAAAGAGGGACGGCGACTGGGCCCAATCGCGTCCCAGCGGGCTAGACCTTCTTTGCTCAGCGATTGGAGGACCAGGGTCGTCCCTCTCACCCTTGAGGCTTCACCAATCCTAAGCCCCGGACCAGCCCCTCTTCCGCTCCCGGCAGCCCCGGGACCAAAAGCGGAAGCGCTGATCTGGAAGCTGGGAGCCCGGTGTTTCAATGTCCACTGCGAGGTCCATCCTGCTTCTGCTCTGCGGCCCGAGCTGAGCAACGGTTGGGCGGCGCTGGGAGCGGGTTAAAGGCGAGGCGCAGTTCAAAAGGGCAGAGGGCGGGGTTATCTAAAGGCTGTGTTCCCGGGTGCAGCCGGGCTTCCGGCGTCTTGGTTGGGGTCGTGGGGCCTTTTGACGCCCCAAAACTTAGTGGATCCGGGCCAGACCCACTCTAGGGTTTGAAGGTAAGGTGGATGTAGGTGAATAAAAATAAAGCCTGGCTTCCATGGGCTCGAAGCAAAGCAGTGGGGCGTGCAAAGGGGTCAGCGGGGGGTCTGGGATGAGGTGGACCCGAGTTCACAGATTAGATAGATGTGGGTTGTTATTTCCGGAAACCCCTTATCTGAGCCTCACACCTGGGTTGGAAATGGAGACGAATTCTTGGTGTCCACGAAAATCGAATCTTCTAGGCTGGAGGGGGATGTTTCCATCTTACTGATGGGACTTCAGTTACACGCTGTGCTTTTAATGCACAGAGGTTTCCGCGACTTGGAAAGCAGGAATGGAGCAAAAGGGGATGGTGAGGACGTTCTGGAGCTGCAGCGTGTCCTTGGAGGAGACACTTTCCTGTTCATTTTGCAGCTGGCTTAATCTGCCTCTGCCCTCCCAGCCCGAAGAAGGTCAGGGCAGATACTTATTTTCTCAGCTGATTTTTACTATCTCAGTCGTAGCTCGTGCATGGAGACGTTCTGCTTTGCTGGCGCCAGCCTGGCGTTGCAGTCCTAGCCCCAAGCTTTAACGAGTTCCGGGGTGATAGCAGGCAAGTTCCTAAGCCTCTCAGAGCGTCAGTTTCCCCATCTGTAAAGTGAAATTACGTAACAGTACGTACACTTGGCAAGTAAACGCTATGTAAAGTGTTATTACATTATTAATGTCAGCCCATCACGATGGTCACCGTCTCAGACCACTGAAGTGCAGGCCGTGGAATGCCCGTGGACTTGGGAGAAAAGACTCTTAAGATCAAATAAAGGGCCTAGGGCGGTGATTCTCAACCTGGGGGCGATTTTAGCGCCAGGAGACACCTGACCACGTTTGGGGAGATTCTGGGTTGTTAACAGCTGAGGCTAGGGCGGGTGGGGCCCTCTGGCAATTTGTGGGTGGAGGGCCAGGGATGCCGGTCAACACCCCGCGTTACACAGGATGACCCCCCCCCACCCATTTAATAGAGTCGACTGCAAAGCTCTGTTGAGAATAAGGAGTGCATGGCATACAGTATACGTTTACTAGATACCATATTATTATTATTATTTTGTTGATGAGTTTTCATGGAGAAAGATTTTCCAGCTCCAGGTGAATTTCTTAATCTTCTCAACGAGGCAGTTAGACCACTTCCGTATTCGATTTTTAATGGAGTAATTCGAACAAGAATACAGAATGTAACTAGCAGGTAGTCCTGGCCACTGCAGATTTGTAAGCGAGTCCCGCAATTTTTCCCCCTCCCTCTCCAGAGGTAGCCATTTATAAGTTCATTACGTAGCCTTTTCTAGTCCATGTATATGTAGTTTTTTTTTTAAACGTATGTATGCCCTTAACACATGGCAATGTTTTGTTTTGCTTTTTAAACTGCCATAGTGAAATCCTTTGCATATTCATCAGCGGAGCAACATTTTCTTTCTTTACCTTCAATATTCATTTTGAGATTTAGTGTTGATTATATATCAGGGTTTCTCAAACTCGGCACAGTTGACATTAGGCACCAGATAAATCTTTTTTGAGAGGTCATCCTGCCCGCTGCGGGGTGTTAAAGAGCATCACGGGCATCCACTCATCACATGCCAGTTAGCAGCACCCCCTTCCCAGTCAAAACTGTCACTCAAAAATCCAAAATTGTCTCCATATGCTGCCAATGCCCGCTGGGGGGCAGAATCACCCTTAGTCAAGTACCAGTTAGGCATGAAGCTATAATTCTTTCCTTACA
Organism: Phataginus tricuspis; assembly: GCA_029783875.1. Lineage (NCBI taxonomy): Eukaryota > Metazoa > Chordata > Mammalia > Pholidota > Manidae > Phataginus > Phataginus tricuspis. The sequence goes on from JAQQAC010023519.1 coordinate 2,673,697, forward strand.
TCTGCTTTATATATACTTACTTGTTTTTTGTTGGTGTTTTTGTCTGTTTTCTCAATGTTTTACACACACCGTGTGTCTCTGCCCCCACCTGTGGGAGTGGGCCAGAAGAGAAATGGCATAAACAGAATCAATAGTTTGGCAACTCTCTGTTTAGGGAACTCCAAGCTTAAAAATCATGACTTATAGGGAACACTTATTTCTGTAGTTATGTGAACAAATCGAGAAAAATAGGGCAAAGTATGGTATCAAATGGTATAAGGTAGCAAAACAGTCTCCCACACCAGTCCCTTGTCCTTGGTTGAGCCCCTTGAAAGCTGCTGAAATCTCTCATTGCTGGTGTGAATCTTCAGATCTCTGCATGTGGAAGTGTGTGTCCTGTAAGCCCAAGGAGACAAATTAGTGTACATTTAATTTGTAATCGAAACTGCCAGGTTGTCCTTGGAAGTGGCCCAAGGACATGAGAAGAGGTATTTCCCCCCTAATTCTGGGCAATTCTTGAAAGTGCACCTGCTGTCAAGTTTTACACAGTCTCACAATTCTAAAGAGTTTAGTGTGTGTGTGTGTGTGTTTGAATCAGCTTTACTGAACTATGAAGTGTACACTTCAGTGGCTTTTTGTATTCATGGAGTTGTGCACCCATCACAGCAATTTTTTTCATTGCCTCCAAGAGAATCTAGATAGCTAAAGAGCTATCAGCTCCTAACCCCCATTCCCAGCCTTAAGCAACTGCTAATCTACTTTCTGTCTCTATAAATTCCCCTCTTTGAGATATTTCATATGAATGGGATCATACAATATGTGGTCCTTAGTGAAAAATTAACGTTTTCAAGTTTCATCCACATTATAGTCTGTGTCAGTGCTCCATTCCTTCTTATGGCTGAATAATATTCCCTTGTAGGGATGTACACCATGTTTTCTTTATACATTCGTCTGTTGACAGACACTTGGGTTGCTTCCACCTTTTGGCTATTGTGCATAATGCTACTGTGAACATTTGTGTGCACATATCTGTTTGAACCTAGTTCAACACTTTTGAAAAAGAGACAACAGCCCCAAATGGAGTCACCTGTGCCAAGCCATTGTCACCAAACTGAGATTTAAAACTTAACCTAATTGCAGTTTTCAGCCTCTCAGGAATGTGACCTTTAGCCAGTCAATCAGGAATTACCCAGTCAGCACTAGTGAAGCAATCTGCCAGATAGACCCCCTGCCTTCCTCCAGAGGAAGGTGACCTTGCTTGAAATAATCTGCTCTTTGCCAGAAAGTTTCTTTTTCTGCTTCTTTCTGCCTATGAACGCCTTCCACTTTGTACAGCTGCTTGGAGCTCCTTTCTATTCGCTAAGATGGGATGCTGTCTGATTCATGAATCATTAAGTAAAGCCCATTAGATCTTCAAATTTACTCAGATTAATTTTGTTTAACATCTGAAATACTAATTTTTATGAAAGTGAGTTAAACCTTTTTGCAAACCACAGACAGTTTTATAATTCTGTTTGTAAGTAAATTGGTTCATGATACTGGAGTTTATACTTTTACTCTGTCCAAAAATGGGTAGTTTTGAAAGGAGCAGTCATATTAAATGTTCAGTGCTTGGGACCCAGTTAATAATCAGTGTATTAAGAATTTCCAGGTCCAACCCAAATTTATTTAAGCATTTATTGCTTTTTCTTAAATCATTTAAAATAGGAATTCAATTGCCTCAGGGAAATCACCCGACTTTTATATTTAAACATTCTCTGGGGATACACTAAAAACCTGAACCAGCATAAATTTCCCTGCAGAGTAAAATGGTTAAATGTTGACAAAATGGAGTTAACAGTGACACTGACAGATGAGTCCAGGGACCATTGGGAAACGGTTCACGCACATACTCCTCTCTGAAACTGCTGTTCTCAGAAAGTTGAACTTTTGCATTTTGCCATACCGTAAACATCCCGGACAAACATCTGCCTGGAACAAAGTGGACTTTTTGCCTAGTGAATGGCCTTAGCAACCATTTATGTATTGCTAGATGTAGGTTACAGCAGCTTCAGCAAAACGTAAGTCTTTCATAACAACTCTTGTAAGACCCCTCGGAGTTACCCTCAGAGGAGGGTTCGAACGTCTCTCACCTGCGGCTGCGCTGACAGAAGTCCTGCGCCGGGCGGCCCCTTTGTCCCCAGGGAGACAAAGGACCTGCGGTTTGTTGAGCTCAAGCCCCGGGAGTGGGGCAGGGAGTAGGGTGAGGGGGAAGGGGGAAGCGTGGCACCTCCTGGGGTAACAAAGGTCACGTGTCAAAACAGAGCCGGACTCTGCCTTGCAGGCGGTGATGTCGCCCTTGACGGTGTTCTTAATCAGTGGGCACTCCACGTCCCCAAGCCGACCCCTGATCCCGGGGTCACCAGGCCCTCTCACCCGTTGCCGGATCCAGACACTGGACGCTCCGAGGAGCAACTGAGTCAGAAACTTCCGGTCCAGGAGAAGGATGCAGAAGGACCGCCGAGCTGCCGGCAGAGGCCAGCCCGCGCGGCCTGGAGCGGGTTCTGCGACCAGCGCCGGAACCAGTCCTGCGGATCAGACACGTGTGTCCCAGTGGCCTGTCATTCAGGACGTAGGGTCGGGGCTGGAAGAACTGTCCAATCGGGGACTCCGGGGGTGGTGCCTAGGGCACTAACCAGTTAGGACGCGGTGGTCCCGGAGCTCTACCCAATCGGAACGCGAATGCCTGGGGCACTGTCCAATCAGGACCGGGGGCGGGCGTGCTCCGCAGCATGGAAGTAGCTCTCAGCCCCCGCGCCCCCCGAACGCACCTGTCCCGCACGGCCTCAGGTGTGCTGTCCTCGTCGCTCTCACCTGCAGGGGCCGTGGGGAGGACACCGGAAGGATCCGGAGCGGCGCTGCGAGATGGTGCGTGCGCGGGGTCTTGGTCAAGACCGGGAGGGTCTGAAAGAACCTACGGGAACCGGCTGGAAGCGGCGGCGGCCAGGGTCTGCGCCCCCCTTTTCGGCGCCCTCCACCCCGTCCCGACCTGAGTGTCCGCCTGGCGGGAGTGGGGTCCCGGCGTCCTGTCCCGTCCCCGCGTAGGGGTCCCGACTGCCATCTGCTGGGTGGGGGTCGGGGAGCAGGAGGGCCCTCAGGGCAGACGATCAGGGGCTGGGGGTGGTTGGTGGCAGCCGAGTATGGGGACCCATCCTAGACATGACAGGTAAAAACAGAAGCTTACTTGGTTAAGGAGACTTAATTCCTGTTAAAAAATTCCTGAGTAAATTTTAAAGATTTCACCGTCTTTATTCAAAGATCCACGAATCGGACAGCATCCACTCCAGCAGATAGAAAGGAGTTCCCAGGAGCTGTGCAAACGAGACTGAACAGACAGAAGGGGGGACAGGAACACGGATGTTTCTAGCAGAAAGTGGATTGGTTGTGGCAAGGTGACTTCCCTTTAGGGGTATGGCTGGGGTCTATCGGGAGGTTACCTCACCAGTGCTGACCAGGTAATTCCTGACGGACTGGTTTTCGATTCCATTTCTGGGAGAGGCCGAAACTGTAATTACGTTTAAGTCTAGGTTTGGTGATGTGGGGCTTAGCGTAAGTGACTCCATTTTGGGTCTGTTGTCTTGTGTTAAACATTCCAAAGACTGTTGCAATAGAGACAAGGCTCAGATCTCAGAGATAGGCCAGCGTCTGTCTCCAATCCCACAGAAAAAAGGCTTTGCTTTTCTTGGTAAGGAGAGAGAACAGGAAGGCAGATCGACGGGACCCGGGCTCCTGCAGTCAGTGCATTCTCTCCTGAGGTCTCCAGGGGCTTGTTCAGCATCTTGGTGGTTGTCCAGACCAGGAGGGGTTGGGGAGCAGAGTCGGGGCCTGTGGAGAGCAGAAGGCTGAGTAAAGTTTCCGTTAGAAACGGGCAGTTACGATGAGTTGGTCAAGTCTGGGAAGTGAAAAATCAGAATTTAATAAGGAGAGACTTTCAAAGTTTTTTTTTCGAGGGTCAACAAAAGGGACTGTCCCGCTGAGGGCAGGGGCTCTGATTTGGGGCTGGGGGCTCTGCACTGAGGGGCAGGGGCTTTCTGCTGGAGTGGGGGTTTCTGCACCTGGGCGAGGGGGGGTGGGAGGGCACTACCCTGCCTCAGGGGCTCTGCAGTGGAGGTGGGGGTTTGCACTGGGGCCGGGGCATCTGTGCTGGGGTGGCAATTCCTGCACTGGGGCTGGGGGTCCTACGTCCATAGGGAGGACGCTCAGGGTATAAGATCTGCAAGCTCCCGGAGCGCTGGGTAAAGGGTCTGTGTTAGGCAGGGAGTAAGGGGGGCCCAGGAAGGAGCAGAGTGGTGTGCGCTGCAGATCCCGGGCCGGCCTGTCCCCAGCCGGGCTTTCTGCTGCTCAGGCTGAGGATGGGCGGAGGTCAGGGCTCTGGGGGAAGGAGGGAGGATCAGAGCTTGGGAAGCAGGCCTTTGCTCTCCCCACTCAGTGCAGACAAGTGACCCAGCTACTCACTGGGGAGGCGCAGAATGGGCACTGGGGTCTGGGTCTGGCCTTGGCCCCATAAACAGGGGGGCTCCGTGAGAGGCTTGAGTGGATGGGGAAGGGGCTTTCCCGCAGCATGACGTTTCCAGAGCACACTGGGGTCGGGGTGCCTTTCACCCCACTGATGGCAGGGAGCGCCGGGCTCAGGCAGGACTGAGCGTGTCACCTGGTGGGGGGGGGGTGCCTGGTCCCTGGCTAGCGCTGCAGGACTTCCTCTGATGCCAGCCTGGGGTTCCACAGGTGACCGGATTCTTTCTGCCTTCTTTGTAACAGTGAGGGCAGGACGCGTCTCCGTCTTTGTCTTTCCTGCGGACTCTGTCATTCTGGGGCAGAACCAGAGGAGGCTGCATCAGCCCAGGAGGCGGCCTGTTCTGCACCTAAGCGCCTGCAGGGCCACGCTTCCTGTGGGGTAGGAGGGCCGTGCATTAAAGAATTCGTACCAGTAGTTACTCCTTGGTGCAGGCGCAGGGTCGTGACAGCATGACCCCATACCCCCCACCCCTGTTAACAGCTGGGCCTCAGGGATGAGTGCAGATTCTGTGAGCGGGATCCTGGCCAAATATGATCGTTTTCAGTTTGTTACCCAGAGGCTCATAGGTGACAGACACCTGTGTTCTGAGAAGGAGAAGCCGTTTGCAGGTATTTGAACCCCACCCCTACCACCGCCCAACACACACACACACACACACACACACACACACACACACACACACACA
>JAQQAC010023519.1:2678925-2720109 GCA_029783875.1 Phataginus tricuspis
CACACACACACACACACACACACACACACACACACACACACACACACTTCCTCCTGGAACACGGGGCGGAAGCAGGGAACCCGGCTTCTCATTCACACACTGGGACAGCCGGGGCCCCTGTCTCCTTGTGACCCTCGGTGCTGGAGCAGGTGCATCCCCTGGGGTGGGAGGTGGAGGGAGGCGGCTGCCCCTGCAGGTGCCTGCAGCCTAGGGTCCCCGCAGCAGGAGCGGTGGGGCCTGAGAAGCCGAGCGAGCAGGGAGGCCCCAGCAAGGTGCGGGGTGCTCTGCCCTCCCTGAGTGGTGCTGGGGGCGCCTCGGGGCCGTTTCCACACGGGTTGATGGTGACCTTAGGTTGACAACAGCCACAACCCCTGTAGCCTCGCCCCCCAGGGGAGCACCTGGGCTCAGGTCCCTGTCAGTCTCCCATCTTCCACCCGCTCTCCCTCATCTCTCCCTCCTGCCCCTGGGTGACCGCTGTCCGGCTCTTCTGCCACTTGCAGATTCCCATCTGTTTTCGTCACCCAGCAGTGGGTTGTGCGATTTTGTTGGTTTTCCATAAGGGACTATGACCCGTCTGGCATGAATGTCGCACTGAGGGTGCCTCTGGCCTCCAGACCCCGTTGCCTGCTTATCTCATCTATTGTGGTCCCTGTGGGACGTGGGTTGTCTCAGGTTTATCTTTGGCGTTTTGTTGGCCACGCTGCTCCAGCCCTCTTTGTTCTTGTGTCCAAGTGCTGAGTTATGAAGCTTTCCCACGCTGGTGAAGCATTGTGGGTTGTAGATTATGGGCAGGCTCAAATGCGCTGGGAAATGGCCAGGGTGGGCCAGCTCTTCCAGCAGTGTTGTGCCACGACGTTTCCAGCCCTTGGGAGTTTCCCAGCTCAACTGTCCACCTTCAGGGTGTAAATTGGGACCTCCTCGTGATCACCGATTGCTTTGTGCTGATAGCCGTTGGGGCTGAACATTCTCCTATGTGGTGTTTTGTCCTCTGTGCAGGATTTCCCAGTGATTTTTCACCTTAAGTTGTCCATATGTTCATTTCTTACGTTTCCTTTTCATTCTCTGGTAATTCACCCTTTTCCATTTCTAGGTATTGTAGTATTTTCTCCTGTGAGCTGGTTTGTCATTTCTCTCTGTTCTACACTTTGAGGGACTCTTCTTAATTTTCATAGATTTGAGGTTCCTTTGGAACTTGCTCTCTTTTCTTCTATAAGAAAACTCTCTATCTCTCTGGTCATAAATGCATTTGTCTGTAAGTTGGGTTCTACTTTTGTCTATCCCAGTTAGCTGTACAGTGACATGGCTACTGCGCATGAACTTGGTAAAGAAAAGGCTCCCCATCTCATACAGGGCCCAAGGGTCATTTTGACCCAGCAGCACCTGCACTGGCATAGAGCCACTAGCCACATGCAGGTGGGGCTGCTTCAGGGCACCCCCTGCCCCCATGGTGTGTGCCTGTCCATGCCTCAGTGACTCCCAGCCAGTCCTGATTATTGCAGTTGAAAAAGCTATAATGTCTGTTTGGCAAAATCTCCCCAACCTGTTCTGTAGAAAATCTCAGTTATTAAAATTTCAGTGTTCGCAAGTATTTTTCTTAAGTTGAAACGAAACAGGAACAAAATCCGTCCCCCCAAATCAGAACAATCCTGGTTGTATTTGGTGGTGTTTTCTTAAAGCTGTTGACCTGTTTGGGAGAGCTGACGTTCTGGTCTCTGTTCTGAGGACATGCACCATCTCTCCATTCATTTCATTGGTTGTGGTGTCATTTGAAAACGTTTTGGGCTTTTTCCATTAATTCACCTTTTTATCCTTCATAAGCATATTTTAGGACTTCAGGAGAATTTAGTTTTAATAGCTTTAAAAGCCTATGTTAGGAGTTTGTTTTAAAAACTTCAACTGCTTGCTTCCAGTGATGCAAAACACACAGATTTATTTTTGAGTTTGCATTTGGGCAACTTACTAAAATCTGATTGGAGGAACATGGCAGGGGAGGCAGGCCTGAGTACAGGATGGGAAGGGGAGGGGGAAAAGAGCCCTCGAGCCATTTGACTCCTTTCAAACATCTGCCTCCGTTAATTTAGAAACAGTATTTGTAAAGAGGCAATTTTTGAATCCTGAAACTTTGGAAAAGTCAAGATACCTATTAAGATAGGCATCCCATTCATTTATTTTTGGGGGGGGGGAATTGTGGCTTTATGATTAAATTTTGAGAAAAACAAATCTGGGGAGATAGAAATCCCCATAATGGCCACTGGTGTTCTAAATGATTTGGTTAAGTCGGTCCACTTACGTAGAAGTGCGCATTAGGAGAAACCAAATATTTTACATGTAAAACCCACTGGGGTCTCAGAAGGAGGGGTGCCCTAAAACGTTTTGACGACTGGGACCTCATTTCCCAGGTGCTTTTTTTTCTATAGAGTAGAAGAAAATTTCCTTAACCGCGTAGTTTCAACAGGAACAGTCTGGTTCCAAAAGGAATCAGACCAAAGACCAGCGGCTGCAACAGGGGCAGTTTGGCTCAAAACGGAGTCACCCGACAGGCCAAATGAGTGCTCTCAGAAAAGAAAGAACTTGAAAACGAACCCTAAGTAACCCCGGAGAGCTCGTCAAAGTCCAGAAGAGAGCTACCCACAGACTCCCGTATTGGAGAGAAAGCAGTGGGCGCGGTGGGCCCTGTGGGGACCGGCGCCCCTGTGCTTACCCGACTCCGAATTGATGGGGGTCTTCTCTGGAGTCCACCTCCCTCACACAAAGTAATAACCTTAAAAATAAAGCTAGCTCACGTATCAGCAAAAATGGGTTTATTCAAGAATAGCAGAGAACTGCAGCTCAGGACGACGCAAGCGATGGCAAAACCATAGGCAAGTCCAGAGAACAAAGCAAAGGCATGATCTTTTATAGGAAAAGGGGAACGGGAGGAGGGGTTCTTGTAAGCAAAAAGGCCATTGGAAGGAACTGGGAGTTCTGAGTGTTGTGGCTCCTCATTGGCTGGATAGTGGCAGCCTCTCATTGGCTGGGCTGTTCCTTCCTGCTGGATAGTAAGCTAGTATCTAAAGCCAGATCCTCTGGCAGGTTCTGCAAGAGAGCAGGAATGGTGGGCTTGATAGGTCCCCCTGCCGGCTGGCCTCCTGACACCACCTCAGTGAGGTTTCCTTTATTCAGTTTCACAAACGTGATGGGCTTTTAGATTATTTCCACTTTTTGGCTATTACGAATCATGCAGTTGTGAATATCTGTGTATTACTGTGTTGGTGTTTGTTTTCACTTCCCTTGGACAGACTCCTAGGAATACGATTCTACCTTATGTGTTATCTGTATTCATCATTTTGGGGAACCACCAGACTCTCCTCCAGACTGACCACACCCTTTTACTTCCCCATCAGCAATGTATGTTGCGATTTCCTTCTATCCTCACCAGCACTTATTTGTCCAGTGGGTGTTAAGAGGAGTCTGTTCTTAGTTTCGATTTGCATTTCCCTGATTATTAATGTCCAGCATGTTTTCATATGATTATGGGCCATTTGTGTATCTTCTTTGGAGAAATGTCTACTCATACTCCTTGCTCGTTATTTAAGCATATTATTTGTCTCTTTGTTGTTGTTGTTGTTGTTTTAGTTCTTATCGTTTCATGAGCTTAAAAAATGCCTATTTAGAACATAAGTCTATCAGTGTTGTGTCTTATCAGGGGTGTGAGCACTAAACCCCAGTTGCAGCCCCAATTAAATTACATTACCTTCTTCATAGCTGAATGTAGTTGGGATTTATTGTTCTTTAGATTTGGAGAATGTGTTTTTGTTTAAAATATCTGATTCCCCGGCATAATTGTTTGCTTTTCATTCAGGGGTATGGTGTCGTCCCATATTGCATTAAAGATATTAAGTAGGTTAAAGTCCCCGTTAGCTCACCAGTTCCTTCAGCAAGTCGTCTCTTTGATGCTGTTTCCCTCCGGTTTCTGAGACATTGGTTATTTATCTGAGGGGGCCCTTTTGGCTTGCCAGGTTCTTGATGAACTAAGCCCGTGCGCCGCTGTCCTTCATGTATTGCTCCAGTGTCTACCTAATCCTGAGAGGGACTCTGCCTTTGTTGGAATGAGGGGACTAGATGAGGTAGCTTGACGTTTGAACATTTCCATACCAAGAGCTGTTCAGATCCAGCAGCATTTCAATTTAAGTATCAGTGACGTCCTGGCCGGCTGGTTCTAGTTCTTGGAGCTGACGAGGAAATAATGGCTTTTTATTGAGCGAAGTATCGATTTCCATGTTACCTGATTGATGGTTTCATTTTTCGGTCTTTACTATACCTCAGAATCTGCTCAGTAAAAATAATTTTTTAAAATTGTGTGTGTACAAGTTTTTATCAGTTGTTATTTTCCCACTTTGCTTCAACTTTCCAAGCACTTCCCATCTCTGAATATATTCCACTTGCTTTTCTTGCTTATTGTCATTTCCCATGAGCGTGTGAGCTCGGGGGGCCTAGGAGGTGACGCCAATTTCCTGATGGTCAACCTGCCCCACCCTCCCGCACTGGTGAGGTGGTGCCTTGCTGAAACAGGGTCTGTGGGGTGTTTCAGGCCTCGGTGGTCTTTGAGGACGTGGCTGTGGCCTTCACCCCGGAAGAGTGGGCACTGCTGGATTACACTCAGAGGGAGCTCTACAGGGACGTGATGCTGGAGACCTGCCGACACCTGGCCTCCGTGGGTAAGGACGGCTTCCTCCCTTCAGCTAGTCCTTTAGAGAACCAGGATCTCCTGAGATTGTCCTTCCTTTTGGGCCAAGGAGTGGGAATTCATTATAGGAAAGACAGACGTGGCCTAAGACTTCTGGAACATACCTGATTCAGATAGCCTTTCCATGAACAGAACCATTTGAAATATTGAATTGACTCTATTTCTCTTGATTGAAGTCTTAACCTCTATGATTTTAGAAGTGTAAGCATGGTCTCCCGTGTCACTTGGGGAAGTGAGAGCTGTTTTATGTTTTTCACCCCTGTAAATGTTACACTGAGGTCAATACACGTTTGACACAGCGATCTGATCTTCTGCAGTGAAGTACACACTTCCCCATCGCCATTGGCCTTGAAGACCAAAGCAGTGGCCCCTCTCATGGACTCCCTGTTGCCCTTCAAATCCTACCTCATGCTGAACTTTTCTCCAGTGGCAGGACAGTGGTCACACACACAGGGTGAAATCCCCTCTGCAGCTGGGGCAGTGGGGGGGGCTTCCTCTAGGGCCTCTGAGCCTGCGAGCCCCAGGGGAGCAGCGAGCCTCGGGAGGAGCAGGTGCTGCATGAAACTGAGTGACATTTGGACACATCCTTTAGAAACGGGACTCGTATTTCTTTCACAAGGGTGCCACGTGTCACGTACCTGGCTCCGCGGATGCACTTTTCCCATCTCCTCACCCACTTGGGAAGATTCTGTGTATTCCTCTTATAAAGGCAGCATGTGGACAGGTGTATATTGCCCAGTTTATTCCTACCTTGTTTTTCTAATAATATTTACCTCCACATCAGCCTCCATCTCTTTTAAAGTATATCTTAGTGAACAGGGTTCCATTTTGACAGACTTTCCCTATGATTGCTAGCATTCTAAATAGCTGACGTCTAAAGGGTTTCTGTGTCGCCCGCATATCTATTATTCCTTATATGGTTTGTTTACACTTTGGGGTCAGTATATGGAAAGAATCCACATGGGGTCTGTTTTCTTTCCTTTGTCCCATTTCTTTCTCAATAAATGAATATGCTACCATTGTTGCAGATTACTGCATTCAAGTTCAAATCAATGGATCAAGTCCTCAGTGGGATAATTTGGAGAATGGAGTATATAGTGAAAAGGAAATACTAAGATTCACAAGTAATAATTCCATGTCTGTTTTTCAAGAGAATCAGAAAATTCATAACATGGGAGATGAGCCCCAAACCGAGGAGAGGCATTTGAGGTGAGTCGCACTCCCACAGGAGGAAGGGGAATCTCATCAGAGTGTAAGAATGACTTGGCATTAAAAGAAAAGTCTAAACCTAACTCAGTAATTGTGTGCTCAGAGAATTTTTATAAGACAGTATTTTCATAATGTGAAGTAGATATCAAACATCTGAAGCATAATTCAATTGGAAACAATGATAAGGAAAAGCACACCTAAGGAAGTTATGGCTGTATCTGAGCCCTCACCCAGGGCATTAAACTCGTTCCACTCTATTATAACAATGCAGGCGGTTCCACAAACATACCCATCCATTGAGAGTAGCCAGTGTGTACTCAAGATAATCATAAAGAACCATGAATAAATCATAAAGAAATAACTTACTGTAAATAATCCCTAATAGTGTGCTTCCTATTTTGAACAGAAGCCATTTCTTGGAGAGAGTCTGTGAAAATGATGAAGGTAAGCAACGTGGAGAAGCCCTGAATCAGGCTACGAGTCTTCCTCCGCATGAGTCTTATCCTACTGGAGATAAGCCCTGTGAATGTACTATTTTTGGAAAACCTCTTATGAATTGTTCTTTCCATAAAGAGCAGCACAGATCTCACACTGGACAGAAACCTTATCAGTGTGACGAGTGTGGACAAGCCTGTGGCTGTGTCTTGTGCCTAAACACTTATGTGGGAACTGACATTGCCGAGAAGTCCTATAACGGTCAGAGTAACGAGTTAGAATCTAAGAGATCCGCGAAGTGTCTCACTAGCACAAAATCTTTTGAGTGTAAGAAATGTGGAAAAGCTTTCACAAGCCTCTCATCCTCTCAGGGACATGTGAAATGTCACCATGGACAAAAACTCCATGTTTGTATAGTATGTGGGAAAGCCTTTATGTATTACTCCTACCTTACACGACATGAGCAGACTCACACTGGAATGAAGCCCCAAGAATGTAAGGAGTGTGGGAAAGCCTACAGTAGTTGCTCAGCCCTTCAAGTACATGTGAGAACACACACTGGGGAGAGGCCCTATGAGTGTAAGCAGTGTGGGAAAGCTTTCAGTTGTTACTCCTATCTTCGAGAACATGACAGAACACACAGTGGAGATAAACCCTATGAATGTAAGGAGTGTGGCAAAACCTTTACTTGTCCCAAATATGTTAGAAGACACAGGAAAACACACAGTGGAGTGAAACCCTATGAATGTTCAATATGTGGGAAATCCTACAGTTGCTCTCTATCCCTTCAAGAACATGTGAGAACACACAGTGAAGAGAAACCCTATGACTGTAAGGAGTGCGGGAAGGCATTCAGGCAACCTCGATATTTGCAAAGACACGTGAGAATGCACAGCGGAGTGAAACCTTATGAATGTAGGGAGTGTGGGAAGGCCTACACTTGTTCCGCATCTCTTCAGGAACACATGAGAACCCACACCGGGGAGAGACCCTTTGAATGTCTGCACTGTGGGAAAGCCTTCAGTCGTCACTCCTCCCTTCGAGTCCATGTGAGAACTCACAGTGGGGAGAGACCCTATGGATGTACACAGTGTGGGAAAGCTTTCCGCTGGTCCTCATCCTTGCAGAAGCACATGAGAACGCACAATGAAGAGAAGCCCTATGAATGTCAGCACTGTGGCAAAACCTTCATGTACCCTGCAAACCTGCAGTCACATGTGAGGACACACACTGGGGAGAGGCCCTATGAGTGCAAGGAGTGTGGGAAAAGCTACACTTGCTCCTCATCCCTTCAACTACATGCGAGAACCCACACAGGGGAGAAACGCTATGAATGTCTAGAGTGTGGGAAAGCTTTCTGGTATCCCGCACACCTTCAAGCCCATGTGAGGACACATACTGGGGAGAGACCCTATGAATGTCAATACTGTGGGAAAGCCTATAGGCATCCCGCAAAACTACGAGTCCATGTGAGGACACACACTGGGGAGAGGCCCTACAAATGTAAGGAGTGTGGGAAAGCCTACAGTTGTTCCTCAGCACTTCAACTACATGCAAGAACACACACTGGGGAGAGACCCTATGAATGTCCACACTGTGGGAAAGCCTTCAGTCGTCATTCCTCCCTTCAAGGACACATGAGAACACACAGTGGCGTGAAACACTATGAATGTAAGGAATGTGGGAAAGCCTTCATGTATCCCTTAAGCCTGCGAGCACATGTGAGAACACACACTGAGGAGAGGCCCTATGAATGTCAGCAGTGTGGGAGAACCTACAGGCATCCAGACAACCTGCGAGTACATGTGAGGACACACACTGGGGAGAGGCCCTATGAATGCCAACAGTGTGGGGAAGGCTTCAGGTATCCTGCAAGCCTACAAACTCATGTGAGAACACACACTGCAGAGAAATGTTGAAATTATAGAATGTAGGAAACCTTTCATTCTCCCCTAAAACCTTATTGTATTTGAAGAAACAGACTGGAAAGAAATGTTATGAATGGAAAGAATGTTGAAAAATCTTGAGGTATAATACTTCATGTATATGTATTCTTTACAATAAAACTCAGGGCTGAACAGAAATATTATTGTTATAAATATGACATTGCCCTTGTAAGTGCCTCATCCTTAATGTATTAAATTCTGGTTAATATAGATTCTAGTTAACGTGTTGCTGATATGAACATTTAAGATGATAAATATCCCCTTTAACTGTACTAAATATATTTTGTTATCTTGGACTTTATTTTAAGCAATTGTTATATAAAATGTGTTGCATTTCCATTACAATGTTTTGGACCCAAAGCAGATAGGTGGTTTTTGTGTTTTCCCCTTTTGTACAACTTGGTATAATTTTAGATGAAGAGTGTTTTGAATCTTCCTTCCCATTATGTTCCTACTATGTGATCATGCTAGGATGTTTGTTTTGAAATTCCTTTTCTGGACCACTGTTGTCGATACTGGAATTTCCTGCCTTGATATCTACCTTCCTCTTCACTCTTTGTCATTGAAAGGTGTATCTTTCCACATTTGCTTGTTGTTACTGGAAACCACATGTGTGTTCCTCCCAGCAATTACTAATTGTGGAAAGATCTAGAATGTGGACAGTTTCATCTGATTATTTTCATAATGTGTCCTCTGCTCATTGTCCTTGATCTCTATGAGAAATTAGACAGCATGCATTGAGTTGAGAAGAAAGATCTCATAGCATGAATAGCAAAGCTAGTGTCCAGATGGTTCTACTGAGTTGTGTAGATAGCTTGGGTATGATGGGAAACTGTATCGCACTATGCTTGTGTTTATGGCTCTGAGTTATGTTCACGAGAAGAAGACACGTGAGGTTCAGAAAGTAGAAGTGGAGAAACCATGATTCTCAGTTCTTCTGTACCATCAGGAGACAGAGATGCATGGGAACTAGGTGTGCCTGAGTTCAGTGCATTGTCCCAGTGCCTGACTCTGCCCATGTGGAACAGCTTCCAAGCAAACACGTTTCATGTTATTTCCTCTTACTCATCAGATTCTAGAGCTTTCTCTAGACCCTCTTTGGTTTTCAGTTCCACACAAGTCCTTGTATTTTCCTGTAGCTCTTTGGTGTCTATCAAGCCTCTCCATAGGATATCACATTTAATGATGCATGTCACCCTGTGACCCCACTGATCTCGAGTGCTTCTCCTAGTTACATGATTTCTGTAGTAAGCATCTTGCTCCTCTAAAGGTCTGTCTCCTGCCTCTGCTGTGACAGATTGGACACTGCATCCACAAATGCAGGGCACTTACTTCTCTTGTTGCATTGCTGAGTGGCCGCACTAGCCCTGCATTTCTTGTTTCTGGATATGTCGAGGATTGAAATAAATGCTTGTGAATACATTGGCAGTTCGCGGGAATTTCCTTTTCCAGCTGACTGCTTTCTAAACAATAAACCCAATAAGTTTAATTATTTTACATTTCTATAATGATTACTCAGTGTTTTTTTTTCATTTTTTATATGTAATTCCATGCAGTGTCCATTTTTATGTCAAATACAATTCTTTACATTGTTTCTTGAAAACGTCATTACCTAGGTTTTCTAATCTGTTGTTTATTTACAAGTGTTCTTATGTTTTATGCTTCATTAACTGAGAAGTTCTATTAAAAGAGTCAAGGGTGACTCAATCATTTTGTACAGGAAATATGGTAGGATCAGTGAGATGTAGGTTGTCACACATGGGGAAGGATTTTGTGGGAACTCGAGTTCAAGTGGAGCATATAGAGATGGAGGTGAGATTAGGAACAAGTGAAAGCAAAAGATAAACATACTAGAATGTTTTTAGAGTTTAGAGCATTTCCAAAAAATTCATAAAGATGTTATTAAATGTTATATTATAAATGTTATAAAACATTGGTCCCTTGATCAAAGATGTGGAACTACCAGAAAAGCTGTTAGTGGGTGAAGACTTGATAATATGGGTGAATGTTGAACCCCTGTGTTGTTTGTTCGAAACCATCATAAGACTGTGTATCGATGATACTTTAATTAAAGCTGTTAGCAGTGTAATCAATACGCCAAAGTTGTAGTCATACAAGGGGAACATAAGATTAATGAAAATGAAGTGATAAGGCATGTCAGTCTTTAAACATGTTTGAATTAAAGAGAGTTGGTATAAATTAGTACATACCACGTGATTCTATTTACAAGCACCAAAAAGAAAAATGATTGCAACACAAGTGATGAAATTATAGAGAAACTAAATGAAAGTATCTTTTAATAATGAAGGGGTATTTGTCCTGCAAGAGAGCAGGGTACGGCTTCTGGATCAGTCAAGTGGAATTTGGGGTGGGGTAACCTTTCTTTCTTTTCTGGGTTGTGATCTTGGATGTTTACTTTATACTATTCATTTCAAATGTACATTTTATCCATTTTTATGTGTGTGTATTTTACAGTAAATTGTTACTATAAGTCACCACTATACCTCATTTTTTTTATTGCAAATTATCTCAATAAATACAGAAAAAGCATATTATTCTAAGTTCATCCATCAGAAATACTCTTAGTAATATAGGAACAGACGAGAACTTTCTCAACCTTTTAAAGGGTATTTTAAGAAATACAGTTTGCAAAGGAATGTATAAAGGAAGTGGTCAGAGATCCTTTGTTCAGGAAAATTACATCCACGTTACAGATACTATCACTCTGCCCCCTTCAACAGTATACTCGATATCCCAGCAAGACAAATAGGCATGCAAGAATGTTAAATAAACTTGTCCTGTTCCAAAGCTGGAGAAAGTTGTGTATATACAACCTCAAAAGGGTATGTGTAACCATAGAAAAAGATGATTAATCAGCTTTCATGATGTAAACTTTAAAAAAGTCATTACATTACTGTTTTAAAAAGTTCAATGTTTATGTAAGAGAACACACCCAAAGTAAAAATGAAGTTATTCAAGTCTTAAAAAAAGCCTAATGGGCGATGTAAAGAAAACCTAATGTAAACATTGTAAGGTTATCTTGACATGAATGTAGAATAA
Source organism: Phataginus tricuspis (assembly GCA_029783875.1). Classification (NCBI taxonomy): domain Eukaryota; kingdom Metazoa; phylum Chordata; class Mammalia; order Pholidota; family Manidae; genus Phataginus; species Phataginus tricuspis. The sequence continues at coordinate 2,690,302 of JAQQAC010023519.1, forward strand.
AATGGAAGGATGGACCATATCTAAGAGACAATGCTACCATGATGTCAGTACAAAACAAAAATACCTGTATCATTGAATACATTTTGTTCATAGTAAAACCTTTTCCTGGGACTTAAGAAGCCTTGCTTCTAAATTGTATAAATAGGAACAAATGTTCCATAATAGCTGTGCTTTTCTAAAAAATGAGGTGGAGGGGCATACCCTGTGTGAAAATTGATAAAGGGAAACATGGACATGGAATTGGGAGGCCTGCGGTGGGAGCTCCCATATCCACCACTCCTGGTCAAAAGCAGACCCTGCAGGAATGAAAAGGACACCTTGCAACTCCTTTGGCTAATTCACCACCCCGTAGGAGAAGGGGAGAGTTTTTGCCTCCCCCCAGCAATAGTCCAGACATTGAGAGACTGTCACAACTCAGCCAATGAGCAGCCATGACACATGGGACACCCAGTTTCCTCCAATGGACTTTTTACTAAGAACAGCCCCCAACTATCCCCGTTTCTTCTATAAAAAGAGCCCCCTCTCCTTTGTTCTTGGGCCATATTTATGGATTGCCATAACTTGCTTGTCCCAAATTGCAATTCTTTGCTCTTCCTATATAAACTCATTTTCTTGGTAAAATAACTAACAAGATCCAGAGAAGACCCCCCAACAGCTCTGAGGCTGGTGAGCAAACAGGTGCCTGTACCCACTGAGCTCACTGATTTCTTGCCAACCCTGGACTTGGAGGGTAAGTTTTCTCCTGGATTTCGAGCTCCACTGTGGTTTTGAGCTCTCCGGGCTTTACTGGGGATCTGTTTTAAGGCCTTGTTCTTTCTGACCGTACTTATTTAAACTTAGGTCCAATTCTTCTCAGAACTGTGACGGAACCAGCCGTCAGCAGTCGAAAGGCTCCTGAACAGGGGGGCTCGGGTGTATATACAGAAATCACAGGAGGACAATCCGTCTTGTGCAGAAAGCCAAAGTCTTTATTCAGGGGCTTATATTTATAGAACAGCAAAGAAGAGGCAAGAAGCTTAAAGGTTAAATTCTCAGGCTATTGGCGACATAACAAAAGCACTTCCTTATCATACAGAGAGTTGCTTTTCCCAAACAAGCTCCCGGTTCCATGAGTCAAGCAGGTCCCTCTGCTCCAAAGCCTTCATGTCTCCAAAACAACTAGTACAAGGACAAGAGTTACAGAATAAACAAGTTCTCTTTGCAAAACGGAGGAAGTTCACAAGATGGCTTCACTTACGTCAAGCAGTAACCAAACAGGGCTCCCCACAGAACCAGACAGTTCCTGTAGCGCTCGGCTAGCATCCGTGCTGGCCTTTGGCCTATATCCTTTGATGACTGTAATGTTTACTGGAATTGTGCTAAGCCTTCCATCTGACTCCTGTTTGAAAGCAGACTGTTTCTGTTGAAACTGCTATTTAAGAATTTTTCTCTTTACAGGAAAAAAAAAAAACCCTCTAAGAAATGAGATCCCAGTTATCAAAATGCTTTGTAGATGACCCCCTCCCACCCCCATCCTGGGACACTAGCTGGTTTTTTTGTTCAAATACTCCCTCCTCGTGGGCATTTCCGGCTAAATAGACCAATTTAAAGAAAAGTGATTTGGAACACCAATGGCCATGATGGTGAACTTTCATTCTCCCCAAACTTGTTTTCTAAATTTAAACTAGAAAGGTGGGGCTCAAAAAAAAAAATCTGAATAGGACGTCTGTTTTAATTAATCATTTGAGGCTTCCAAATGTTACCAAGATTCTGAGTTTGCCTTTTTGCAAAGTGAGGCGAGCAAACAATTGAAAGAAGCTGGCTTTTGAGGCCTCTCCTTCCTGTCCAGACATGTGGCAGCCACGTCCTGCTCAGGGTCCACCTCCGGCACCATTTTCCTCTCTCCTCTGCACAGCTCTTCCCAAATAAATCCATTTTGCAGGTAAAATAACCAACCGCTTTATTTTTAAGGTTAACACCTGAAATGACTAAGAGTGAAAAACTGTTCTATTGGCAGCATAATTATGAAGCAGGATAGAAGCATGTTCACATAGGAATGGACAGCATCACTTTGAATAGAAACTCCTTTAACCTTCTTGTCTTTTCACATTAAAAAATTATCTAGGGTCAGGTGCTTTACCAGGTGGTTCTTCCCCATTTGAGGACTTTAAAATGACTCTGATGAGGAACCTTTCACCAACACTGGGCTGTGTAGGCAAACCAAGAGTGAAGGAATCACAGAGATGATCTTCATGAACTTGGATTTTGTAATGATTTCTCTCCTGTCACATCAAAAGCACAAACAACACAAGAAAAACAAGATGTCAACTTCACAATTAAAATCTTCTGTAAAGCAGAAGACAATGTCAAGAGTGTACAGAGACTCCCCACAGAATGGGAGAAAATATTTGAAAATCACATATGTGATAAGGCTTGATTATCCAGAATACATAAATCTCAATTTAAAAATTGCAAACAAAGCCAGTTAAAACACGGCGAGAGACCTTGAATACACATTTTTCCATGACGACACCCAAATGGCCAATAAACACATGAAAAGTGGCTCAAATTTACTACTTGCAAACCATAACCTCAATGAGAGTCTACTTCACACCCACTAGGATGGCTAGAATCCAGAAAGCAGAAATAAGTGTTGGCCACGATGTGGGGAAGTGGCAGCCCTCGAGCACAGCTGGTGGGAATGTAAAACAGTGTGCCTGCTGTGGGAAAGATCTGTGGTTCCTCAGAGAGTTCAACCTAGAATTCCCATGTGACCCAACCATTCCGTTACCTATATTGAAGAGATACCCAAAATGCATAATACATGAATGTTTGTGGCAGCACTGTTTCAAAATTCAAACTAGCCAAAGGTGGAAACGTCCCAAATGACCATCAGTGGATGAATGGGTTAACAAAGTGGAGCATATACACGGGATGGAGTATTACTCCTCTGTAAAATGGACACATGGTGCAAGATGAATGAACCTTGTGAACCATACGCTAATGAAAGAAGCTAGACACGAGAGGCCTTGTTAGTGTATGAGTCCGTTGGAATGAAATATCCACAATAGGCAAATTCCTAGAGACACTATGTATTTTAGTAGCAGACAGGAGGTGGGGCTACCATGGGCATGACGGCCCTCATATTTGTTTTTAAAGGACGAGATGTAATTCACATTCCATAAAGCTCACGCTTTGGAGTAAAATATTCGGTATTGTTTCTGCACATTCACAAAGCTGTGCCGCATCTCTACAGCTTCCGCAAGGACGTATAGAACTTTACATTTCCAATTCGTAGGGAGTGATGAGAAACCATCTGACATGAATCCCTGCAGAATAACGTGCTGACATCTGAGTTCTGACATCTCACACCTGAACCTGCGCTGAGACCAGTCCTGTGTGGGTCTCGGCGTCGGGAGGGGGGGGTCACCCTTCCCACGGTGACAAAGGACAAGGGCCCAGCTTTGCTCCATTAAGCCCAGAGGTGGGGTGGGCAGGGAGAGGGGGGGTGGAGCGGGAGTCTCCGGTGAAAGGTCGCAACCTGCATTGCTCGCAGTGACCTCACTGTTAAGTATCTTTGTTCTTTAACTCAAAAATCCGCGGGACAGCCTCCCCGAAAGATGACCCTTATCTCTGGGGCCACCAGGTTCTGCTGGACAGTCCTTTCATGTCCCGGTTCAGACAGGAGACACTCAGCGGGGAAGCGGACAAGCACTTTTCGGTGCAGCAAGGGGCCCGGGCGGGGCATGCCAGTGCGCACACGCGGGCCATTCCGCCCGGCACCCACAATTGGTGCTCCGGGCAAACGAGTGCATCTGCGCCACAGCCGGGTGTTTGCTGAGGCCTCAGACATTCAAAACCTAGGAGGCAGCGTCAGAAATAGTTGTCAATAAAGGGAGACAGGGGAGGTGCGAATAATATCGCCCAATTAGGGTGGGGGGACCTGGAGTCCGTGCAATGCCGGTGGACAGCTGGTCTCCAGGCTCTGCCCAATCAGGGCCGCCATGCTTGAGTGGCAGGAGAGACATCCAGTAGGTGCACGCTTCCCCGGAAACTGTCTTGTCAATCGCGGTGTTACGATCGCCTCCAATCAAGGCACAGGAGCCTGGCTGACAGCCCAATAAGAGCCGGGGGCGGGAGCGGGCCGACGTTTGGTTGTCAAGGCCTGTCGCCGCTTTCCCGGTGCGTAGCTGCCCACGCGGTCCAACGGGTATCCTGCGAGTGGTTCTCACCTCGGGGGGCTGCTCGGGGCGCCGACCGGACTCCGGAGAGCGCGGAGCGGGCCCGGGAGATGGTGAGCGCGCGGGGATGAGGCTGGGAACCGAGAGGGGCTGGAAGGGCCAGTGGGATCTGGCTGCAAGCGATCGCGGCCGGGGTCACCACGTGCCCCCATCACCCCCTCCCCGCAACGGGAACAATACCCGAGTTGCGCCCTTGGCCGGAAGGGTGTCCGGCGTCCTGTCCCCTGCCTCTGTGTGCCCCGCGACCCTACCCGAGCCCGTGGGGGGTGGCGTCCTGTGGAGGCGGCGGCCGCGGGCGGTCAGGGGCTGGCGTGGGCGCGGACACCCGCCCTGGACCTGCCGGATTCAATCAAATCCGGACCAGTTTCAGACCGAGGCCGCTGCAACAGGGACAAGGGTGGGTTCCGAGGGCTCCCCCAGAGTGTCCGGCACACACATCGGGCTTTCCTGTGTCAGGAGGGCGGGCAGGGGGCGGCGTGAGCGAAGGGGCCCCCCAGAGGACAGCGCACCGTCGCCCAGGCCACCAGGCCCTCGTTCCGCCTCTCGGGGCTGCTCAGACCTGGTGGTGGGCCACACAAAGTAGGGTCTGTGGGAAGGCCAGTAGTCAGAGTAAAGTTTGGGCAAGTCGTGGGCCATTGTGGACAGGTGAGGAAGCCAGAGTCAATGAAAATCCGAATTTAGTAGGTAGTTTCATTCAAAATAATTTTCATGGGTGGGGGAGAAGGGACTGTCGCACAGGGAGCAGAGTCCTGCACTGGGGGCGGGGGTCCTACATCAGTTGCTAGGACGCTCTCAGAATAAGCTCTGCAGGCCCCTGGAGAGTTGGGTGAAAGGGATTGTCTGACAGAACTGCCTGCTCTGAGGTCAGATGCCCTAAATATCCAACCTGAGTTTGAGGACACCGCACTGTGTTTGGATATTTTTTTTGTCCTTTTAAATCCAAAAGTTTAACATGTGATGTGGTCTTCCTGTGAGATGTTTGAGAATCAAATAATCTAGGTAGTGTAACAAGTAGAGCCTGTAGAACATTTTATATCATCCATTTCTGCTTTTAAGATTTCTGAAAAGTAGGTACTCTTGTGAGTATAAAGTGGGGCATCAAGTGTCCAGGGGTATAACTTAGAAATTTAACAATATTTGTTGTCCCTATCAGCTGGAATCCGGCAGAGATCCCTTCATGAAATATTGTCTTTCAGTGGGAATGGATGTCGTTAGCGTGGGAGGGGTAGGGACAGGAGGGTGCCCAGGGACAGCAAGGCTGTTATTGCCCCGAAGTCCTGGAGAAACCTCCATCCTCAGCCACTGGGCTTCCTCACAGATAAAACAGGGCTATTTACAGGGACCTGTGCAGGGGACAAGGCCTTGAGCCTTGAAGTTTTGTATTACGTGTTTGAAGCTTGGGAGGCTTCCTTACTAATAGGGTATTGATTTGTTCTGGGGAGAGGTTTTGAGAGAGCTGTTTGAATCTTGATGGGAGGTGCACAGTGCTTTCTGCCGGTATCAGTTGAAGATGTGGCCCCAGGAGAGGATGGGAGCTGATCCAAAAGGGACATGTGATCAGTGTCCCCAGAGTCAGTGACAGTGGTGGCAGAAATGGAGCAAACAAAGGATGTCCAAGGTCACTGAATTCCCCTGAGTGGCTTGTGTGTTTGGCACAAGCTGATTCTAGAATTATTTGTCCGTTTGGGAGAAAGAAATTCTGGCCTGATACTTCTCTAAGAAACATCAGCCCAATAAATGAATAGGGGTGGAGGAATTAAGGAGAAAAGGGTGTGTATCTCTCAAAGGGCCTCCACAGAGGGGAAGAGGTTCAGAGGCAGAACCTGGTGGGCTGTAGCAGAGCGCCCACTACCGGGACAGTTTTCGTGCTGCGAGGCCGGGCTGTTTATAGCTGTGGGCTTGACTGCTAGAGTGAAACCCTGTGTCCATAGGGATGAAGAGAGATTCCTTCCCAAAGCGGAGAGTTGTTTCTCTGAGCTGATTGGGAAAAGCCCCTGCAGTGCCGCGGCGCCCCGCCTTTGGGTATTAGGAGGACACTGGAAAGGCTGGCTAGAGGGCTCAAAGTGCCTGCAGCTTGGAAGTGGTGACTGTCTTTTTTTCCAATGTCCAATTTCTGTGTGAGATGATGGGGAGTTTTCATCGTCTTAATGGGCTCCACTGGCGGAGCTGAAATAGTCAAACGTTAGTGGCCTTTTAGGTGAGTCATCTAGGGTGAGCACTGGCCGGGTGGGCGAATTCCTGAAATGTGCAGTGGCTGTAGTTTGTCATCTCACCTGGGTCAGTTGGCGAACAGAGAAAGACCCTCTTTTAGCTGGGATACATAATAAACATGGAGGTGAAGGCTGCCCGAGTGGATTGAATGGCTAAAGGTAGACCAGAATTTTCTTCCACAGCAATCTGAAGGCCATCGGAATAGTCACGATCAGGTTCGTAAGATTTTTGTGTGGAAGAGCAAATTTTGGGGGGAATCAATAGGCTCAGAAAAAGCTACTGCAGTTGCTTGGTGGGAGTTTTCAGCCACTGTTGTAGCATTTGGCCAAAAGGTAGGGGTTCGTTTTTCCAAACCCTATGCAGAATGGTCCCAGCTGGCAAGTTTCCTCCAGTGCTGTGCGTGGCCTCACCAACAAGACTTAACTGAGATAAATCTCAGATACCAGTTGGTTAGTGCAAATAGGTATTAAATTCTTCAGCAGACTTCTGGGATCCATTGTCACCTTAGAAAACTCCTTAACTATTTCTCACAATCTGGCCTTAGTCCAGGTAACAGGAAATTTGGGGTTTATTTGGCTTCTCAGGAGACACGTTTAAAATGGCAAGTTTTAATAGGCTCAGGGGCAGAGGGAGCGGGGAGATGTTTGTAGAAAAGAAGTTTGGCAGTCGGACTAGAAGGAAGCAGAAGGGTGACTGGAGGTATGCACGGAGAGGGAATAGAGAACATGGGTGGGGACGTGGCCCAAGGACAAGGTGCGTGCCACGCGTCTGGAGACGAAGATGTGGAAGGGAAAGTAAAGAGGCCTTAGAAGCCACATTGATACCTTTGAACTGTTTGTTTGCCCAGTGAATTTAGAAATAGAATTTTGCAAAGTGCCTACTGTAGAATTCTGAAAATATTTGGCAGCTTCTAGGTACCAATTAAAAGAGGTTTCCGACTGAGGTTTAAAAACAATTTTTTTGTGTGTGTAGGAGTGGGTTTCTTGTTTAAGTTTGAGAAAGACAAGTTGCAAGGTCAAATATTCCCCTTTATGGCCACTTGAGTTGTTAAGTGTCATTTGGTCAGCTTGGTCCCATTAGTTGTACGTGAGCATGAGGGGCAGCCTGGCTCCTAAACACAGAACCGTATGGGTTCCCAGAAGGGCAGGTGGCCTCAGTGTATTTTGATAACTGGGATCCCACTTCCTAGAGGATATTCTTTGGAGCAAAAAGGGAAATTCTTAATTGGTTTAGTGTCAGTAGCAACGGCCCTGTTCAGAAAGGAATTAGACCAAAGGCCAGCACAGTTCCTATAGTAGAAAAGTCTTGTTTCCAAAAAGGAGTTGTAAAAGGGCTGGTACAATTCCAACAGGCTCAGTTAGAATAGTAACAGTCCAATTCCAGAAAATTCTCAGTAAAAGGCCAAGTGTGTGCTCTCAGAAAGGAAAAAACAGATCCTGAGTAAAGCCTGGAGAACTCGAAACCCAAAGAGGGTGGAGCTTGAAATCCAGAAGAGACTTAACTGTCACCCTTAGAGTTCCATGGGCTGTGTGGGGACCTCCGGCTCACTCACCAGCATTAGAATGTTGGGTGTCTTCTCTGTGTCTCACCTCTCTGACACCAGGTATGGTTACCCTTAAAAATAAAGCTGTCATGTTATCAGCAAAGGTGGGTTTATTCGGGAATAGCTGGGAATTGTAATTGGGTTTTGTAAGTGATGGCAGAGCGTAAGCAGGTCTGGAGAACAAAGGAGACCTCTGCTCATTTATAGAGGAAGGCGGGGCATTGGGCGAGGCTATTGTCCCCGAAAGCCCCAGCGGAGTAAACGAGGAGTTCAGAGTGAGGTGGGTCCTCCTTGGCTGAGTTGTGATGGTCTCTCATGGGCTGGGCTGTGCCAGGCGAGGAGATAATCTGCCTTCTTGTAATTGGGGCAGTAACGTTGGCTTCTTCTGGTGGGGAATGAAGGGTATGTCTTTTTCTATAATCTGAGTGTTCAATGTCCTGGTATTCTGGTTACAGTTCTTGGAGCTGATAAGGATTCAATCACATCTGAGCAAGCCACGTATCACTTTCTGCGGTATTTGAATGATGACTTCAGTTTTCAGTGTTTACACCTGAATCCGGTCTCTGTCAGGCAACAGGTTAAAGTTGTTGGTGTATGTTAAGCTGTTTTCTCGTTTTGCTTCAGTTTTCCAAGCACTTAGTCTCACTGGTTTTTGCTCCCATATCGTCATTTCCCACAAGCCGGTGAGCCCAGGAGGCTGAGTTGAGGCCCGCCTCCCCGTTGTCCGCCTCCGCCAGCCTCCCGCACTGGTGAGGTGGTGTCTTGGTGAAACAGGGTCTGTGGGGTGTTTCAGGCCTCGGTGGTCTTTGAGGACGTGGCTGTGGCCTTCATCCCGGAAGAGTGGGCACTGCTGGATTACACTCAGAGGGAGCTCTACAGGGACGTGATGCTGGAGACCTGCTGGAACCTGGCCTCTGTGGGTAAGGACGGCTTCCTCCCTTCAAGTTACTCTTCTAGAGAGCCAGGATCTCCTAAGATTATCCTTCCTTTTGGGGCCCAGGAGTGGGAATTCATTGTAAAAAAGGCAGACGTGGTCCGTGACTTCATGGAATGCACCTAGAGACACTCGATTTTCAATGAGCCCAACATTTCGCATATTCATTGGACTCTTTATTTCCCTTGCTAAATATCTGAGGCTGCAGGTTTTTATGTGGGAACATGGTCTACACTGTCACTTCGGGGAAGCGAGGGCTGCTTGATGGTTTCCACGCCTGTGAAACTTGCACTGACGTCAGTACAGGTTTGACACAATGATCTTTCTCCAGGGAAGTGCACACTCACCCATTCGCGAATGGCCTTGAAGGCCACACAAGTGTCCAGTCCCTGGACTTCTGTTTCCCTTCAGGTCCTTCCTCATGGCTGAGCTTTCGTCCATGAGGAAGGCAGCAGCCACACAGAGAGGGTGAAATCCCCTTGACAGCCGGGCAGTGGAGGAAGGCTTCCTCTAGGGCCGCTGTGCCTACAGTCACCAGGGGAGCGGTGACGCTTGGGAGCAGCAGGTGCTGTATCATATTTGAGTGATATTTGGTCACATGCTTTAGAACCATGACTCAGTCTTTCACAGGGGTGCCATTAGTTGTGTACCTGGCTTCCCTGATGGACTTTTCACCCCTCTGCACCCACTTGGGAAGACTGTGTCTTTCTCTCACAAAGACAGCAATTTGGACAGGTGCATTTTGCCCAATTTATCCTGTATAGTTTTTCTCACAATATTTATCTCCACACCAGCCTCTATCTCTTTTGAAATACTTCTCATGAACAGGCTTCCATTTTGACACACTTTCCCTATAATTGCTAGCATTCTAAATAGCTGACGTCCTCAGAGCACTTCACGGCCCATGTATCCATTCTTCCTTCTATAGTTTGCTTACATATTGGGGTCACTATATGGAATTAAATCCACATGTAGTCTCTCTTCTGTCCTTTCTGCCGCCGTTTTGTTCTCCAGAAATTAATATGCTCCTGAATGTTGCAGAGTGTTGCACTCAATTTCAATCCAGTGTATCTAGTCCTTTGTGGGCTATTTTGGACAATGAATTATGTAGTGAAAAGAAATGAGTAAGATTCACAAGTAATGATTCCGTATCTGTCTTTCAAGAAAACCAGGAAATTCATAACACCAGAGATGAGTCCCATACGCTGGAGAGAAGTTTGAGGTGAGTGGGTGGCACTCCCAGGGAGGTCGGGAGACCTTGCAGACTGTTAGAATGACTTTAAATTAAAGGAAAAGTACAAAGCTCGCTCAGTTAGTATGTCTCAGAGGATTTTTATGTGACAGCATTTTCATACTGTGAGGTAGCTATCAAACATCTGAACATAATCCAGTTGAGAACAATAATCAGGAAAACCCAGAGTGTAAGAAACACTGAAAGTCATGGTTATATCTGAGTCCTCAGCCAGAACATTAAGGCAGTTTCAACTCTGTATAAATGCAGATGGGGCCACACATAGACCAATTCATTAAAAGTAGCCAATTTGTAGTCAAAGTAACTGTTATCCAATAATAAATCACTCGTAAGGAAATAATTTATCACAAACAATGCCTAATGGTGTTCTTCCTATTTTGAGCAGAAGCCATTTCTTGGAGAGTCTCTGTGAAAGTAATGAAGGTAATCAATGTGGAGCAACCCTGGACCTGGCTACAGGTCTTCCTCTGTATGCCTCTTATGCTACTGGATATAAACCCTATGAATGCACTAATTTTGGAAAGCCTTTTTTGGATTGTGTCCCGAAGGATCTGCAAAGATCTCACACTGGACAGAAACCTTATCAATGTGAGGAGTGTGGGCAAGTCTGCAGTTGTGTCTTGTGTCTCAGCACTCATGTGGGGACCGACGTGGTAGAGAAGCCCTGTAAAGGTCAGAGTACTGAGACAGAATCTAAGAGATCCGTGAAGCGTCTCAGTACTAGGAAATCTCTTGAATGCAAGAAGTGTGGGAAAGCTCTTCCGAGCCCCTCTTTGTCTCAGGGATGTGTGAAAGGTCACCATGGAAAAAATATCCGTGCTTGTATGGTATGTGCGAAAGCCTTTAAGTATTACTCCTATCTTACACAATGTGAGAAAACTCACACGGCAGTGAAGCGGCGAAAATGTAAGGAGTGTGGGAAAGCCTACAATAGTTCCTCATCCCTTCAAGTACACATGAGAACGCACACTGGAGAGAGACCCTTTGAGTGTAAGCAGTGTGGGAAAGCTTTCAGAAGTTACTCCTCCCTTCGAGAACATCAGATAACACACAGTGGAGATAAACCCTTTGAATGTAAGGAGTGTGGTAAAACCTTTACTTGTCCCAAATACCTTAGAAGGCACTTGAAAACACACAGTGGAATAAAACCCTATGAAAGTTCCATATCTGGGAAATCCCACAGTTGCTTCTTATCCCTCCAAGAACATGTGAGAATTCACAGCGAAGATAAACAGTATGACTGTAAGGAGTGCGGGAAGGTGTTCAGGCAACGCCTGTATTTGGAAAGACACATGAGAATGCACAGGGGATTGAAACTCTATGAATGTAGGGAGTGTGGGAAGGCCTACACTTGTTTTGTATCTCTTCAGGAACATGTGAGAACCCACACTGGGGAGAGACCCTTTGAATGTCTGCATTGTGACAAAACCTATAGTCGTCAATCCTCCCTTCGAGCACATATGAAAACTCACACTGGGGAGAGACCCTATGGATGTACACAGTGCGGGAAAAACTTTCCCTGGTACTCATCCTTGCAGAAGCACATGAGAACGCATAGTGAAGAGAGACACCACGAATGTCAGCACTGTGGCAAAATTTTAATGTATCCTTCAAGTCTGAAGGCCCACTTGCGTATACACACGAAGGAGAGACGCTATGAATGTAAGGAGTGTGGGAAAGGCTTCTGGTATCCTTCATATCTTCAAGCCCATCTGAGGACACACACTGAGGAGAGACCCTATGAATGTCCGCAGTGTGGCAAAGCGTTCGGTCAGCCTTACTCCCTTAAAGTACACATGAGAGTGCACAGAGAAGTCAGACCCTAAGAATGTAAGAAGTGTGGGAAACCCTGGTAATCCACCCTCCTTCAGTCTCATGTGTGAGGACACAGTCTGGTGAGTGTCCCTATGAATGTAAGGAGTGTGGAAAAGCCTTCAGGTATCCCTTAAGCCTGTGAGCCCATTTGAGGACACACACTTCTGGGAAGCTTTACAAATGTCAGCAATGTGTGACAGCCTACAGGCATTCTGAGACCCCCCTGAGCATGTGAGGACACACCCTGGGGAGAGGCCCTGTGAATGTCAGCAACGTGGGAAAAGACAGGTGTTCTGACAACCTGCCAGTACATATGAGGACACACAATGGGGAGAGGTCCTATGTATATCAGCACGGTGGGAGGCCCTTCAGGTATCCTGCAAGCCTGCAAACCCACGTGAGGTCATGCATCATAGAGAAACTGAAATTTTGGAGCATTGGTAAGGTTTTATTCTCTCCTAAAGATGTTTTGTATTTGAGTGAAGAGATTGGTGAGAAACCTTATGAATGGAAAGAATGTTTAAAAATCTTCAGGTATACTACATTTTTTTTTTTTTACAAGAAAACTCAGGGCTGAGCTGGAATCTTTTTATTCTTATAAATATGGCTTTGCCCTTGTAAGTGCCTCATCCTTAATAGTGTTTCTTAGTGTATTAAATTCTAATGTTGCAATATGAACTTTAAAGGTGGTAAATATACCCTTGAACTGTACTAAAGATATTATTTTTTTTGGCTTTGTTTTAAATAATTGTACGGTTATGTGAAACTTGTTGCGATTCCATCACAATGTCTTGTACCCAAAGTAGATAGGTGGCTTTTTGTTTTTTCTTTTTTTTTTGTACATTTATAAAATTATTAAAGTGTCATTGATATACAGTTTTATGCTGGTTTCAAACCACAATGCAGTGCCTCAGCTTTCACCCGAATTATCAAGTCCTCACCCGCTTCATTGCAGTCACCATCTGTCAATGTGGTGAGATGTTATAGAGCCATTAACTGTCTCCTCTGTGCTATCCTGCCATCCCCGTGACCTATCTGTATTGTGATTGCTAACTATAGGGCCCCCTAATCCCCTTCTCTCTCCCCACCCACTCTCCCAAACCCTACGCCTTTGGTGACCACTAGTCCCTTATTAGTGTCTGTGAGTCCACTGCTATTCTGCTCCACATATGAGTGAAATCATTTGATACTTGTCTTTCTCCTCCTGGCTCATTTCACTGAGCATGATACCCTCCAGCTCCATCCATGTTGTTGCAAATGGTAGCATTTGTTTTCTTCTTATGGCTGAATAATATTCCATTGTGTATATGTACCACCTCTTCTTTATCCATTTATCTACTGATGGACACTTAGGTTGCTTCCATTTCTTGGCTATTGTAAATAGTGCTGCGATAAACATAGGGGTGCATCTGTCTTTTTGAAACTGGGATGCTGCATTCTTAGGGTAAATTCCTAGGAGTGGAATTACTGGGTCAACTGGTATTTCTATTTTGAGTTTTTTGAGGGACCTCCGTATTGCTTTCCACAGCAGTTGAACCTGTTTACATTCCCACCAACAGCGTAGGAGGGATCCCCTTTCTCAGCAACCTCGCCAGCATTTGTTGTTTCTTGCCTTTTACATAGTGGCCATCCTAACTTTTTTTGTACATCTTGATAAAATTTTAGAGTAAGAGTGTTTGACTCTTCCCGTTGTTTCCTAGTATGTGATCACGGTAAGAGATTTCTGTTGAGGTTTGTTTCTGGCTTAGTGTGGCAGACACTGGAATTTCCTCACTCAATGCTGACCTTCCCCTTCAATTTTTATTAGTGAAACGTGTACCTTCCACATTTGGTTGTTGCCACTGGATACCACATGTGTGTACTTCACATCAATTACTACTTGTGGAAAGATCTGAAAGTGGACGGTCTCATCTGTTATGTTCATAATCTGTCCTCTGCTCATTCTCCTGGATCTTGGTGAGAAATTGGACTCCAGGCACTGAGTTCGGGAGGCCTCACGGCATGAAGATACTGTGCAGGTGATTCTGTTGAACTGTGTAGTCCGTTGGGTATGATGGGAAACTATACCCCAGTGTGCTGGTGTTTGTGGCTCCGAGATACATTCATGAGAAGAGGAAGATGCATAAGTTTTGAAAAGCAGAAGCGAAGAAGGCATGATTCTCAGTTCTTCTGTACCACCAGGAGACAGAGATGCACGGGAACTACGTGAGCCAGAGTACAGCACATGGTCCCCAGCCCTGGTCCTGCCCATGGCAACAGCTTCCAAGCAAACACGTTCCATGTTAGTTCCCTCTTAGACAGCAGATTCTAGAGGTTGTTCCAGGGGCTCCCCCATGAAGGAGCCCAGTGGGTTTTCAGGTCCATAGTGGTCCTCGCATTTCCCCGGAGTTCTTTGGTGTCCCTGAGGCCTCTGCAGGCTATCACACCTCGTGATGTCTGTCATCCTGTGGGCCCACTGATCACCAGCGCTTCTCGTGACGTGATTCTTACAATAAGCATCTTGTTCCTCTAGGAGCAGATCTGTCTCCTGCCTGTACCCTGACAGATTTGATGCTGTAGCCACAGACGCAGGGCACTTACTTTTCTGGTTGTGTTGTCAAGTGGCCTCACTGGCCATGCGTTTCTTGCTTCTGGGTAGTTCCAGGTTGACATAGGCGCTTGTGAATATATTTGGCAGTTTGTGGAAGCTGACTGCTGTGAGATGACAAGCCCAATAAGTTATTCTTTTCCATTTTCATAAGTGATTACCCAGTGTTTTTTCATTTTTTATATGTGATGATGTGCCTTTTCATGTCAAACACACTTCTGTATATTGTTTCTTGAAAATATGGTTACCCTTAAAAATAAAGCTTTCAGTTATGTTACCAGCAAATGTGGGTTTATTTGGGAATAGCTGGGAGTTGTAATTGGGTTTTGTAAGTGATGGCAAAACATAAGCACATCTGGAGGACAAAGGAGACCACTACTCTTTTATCGAGCAAAGCAGGGCGTTGGGCAAGGCTGTTGTCCACAAGACTCCAGCGGAGTAAACACGGAGTTCCAAGTGTGGTAGCTTCTCCGTGGTTGAGTTGTGATGGTCTCTCATGCTCGGTGCTGTGCCAGGCGAGGAGATAATCTGCCTTCCCGCAGCTGAGGCAGTAACATAGGCTTCTTCTGGTGGGGAATGAAGGGTATGTCTTTTTCTGTAATCTGAGTGTTCACGCTCCTGGTATTCTGGTTACAGTTCTTGGAGCTGATAAGGATTGTATCACTTCCGAGCAAGCCATGTATGAATTTCTGCATTATTTGAAGGATGATTCCATTTTTCATAATAATGTCATAATTGTGTATGTCTAAGTCAGGTATTTTATCATCTTGCTTCAGTTTTCTAAGCACTTGCTATCGCTGGTTTAATGCAGTTCATTTGCTCCCATATTGTCATTTCCCATAAGCCTGTGAGCTCAGGAGGCCTAGGAGTTGAGGCCCATGGCCCACTTGTCTGCCTTCCCCACCCTCCCACACTGGCGAGGTGGTGCTTCGGCAAGATAGGACATGTGGGGTGTTTCAGGCCTCGGTGGTCTTTGAGGACGTGGCTGTGGCCTTCACCCCGGAAGAGTGGGCACTGCTGGACCACACTCAGAGGGAGCTCTACAGGGACATGATGCTGGCGACCTGTCAGCACCTGCCCTCTGTGGATAAGGATGCTTCCTCCCTTAAGTTCGTCTTTTAGAGAACCAGGATCTCCTAAGACTGCCCTTCCTGTTGGAGCCAAGGAGTGGGAATCGATTCTAGGAAAGACAGACTTGATCCTAGCCTTCCAGAATGTTCCTGTAGTCAGATAGATTTTCCATGAACAGAGCGTTTGATATATTGAATTGACTCTTCTTCTCTTGATCCAAGTGTTATTACTCTCTGTCGTTCTGTAAGTGCGAGCGTGGTCTCCAGCGTCACTTTGGGGAAGTGAGAGCTGCTTGATGGTTTTCACGCCTGTGAAAGTTACACTGTGGCCAATGTAGGATCAACACAATGGTGTTTCTGCAGTGACGTACACACTTGCCCGTCACCGATGGCCTTGGTGACCAAAGTAGCAACCCATCACATGGACTCCCTGTTGTCCGCAAATTGAGTTTTTTCCCACAAGCACCACAGCAGCCACACCCACAGGGTGGCATTCCCATGGCCGCTGGGGCAGCGCGGGAAGGCTTCATCTCGGGGATGTTTTGCCTGCGATCCCCAGGAGAGCAGCAACCTTGGGCGGAGCAGGTCCGGCATATTGTTTGGTATTTGGGCACACCCTTTAGAAACAGGACTTAGTCTTCGAGAAGGGGGCCCTCACTCAGCTTCCCTGACGGCCTTTTCACCCCTCCTTTCCCACGGGGGCAGTCTGTCTCTATTCCTCTTACAAAGGCGGTATTTTACAGGCGCATTTTGCCCAGTTTGGTCGTCCCTTGCTTTTCTGACAGTATGACAATATTCATCTCCACTTCAGCCTCCATCTCTTTTGAAGTATATCTTAGTGAACAGGCTTCCGTTTCAACACACTGTCCATATAGTTGCCGAAGACTCAGATGGCCAGGGTGGTTAGAGTTTTTCTTCGCTCACGTGTCATTTCTTCCTCAGAAACCTTGTGTAAAGTTTTGGATCAGTACCTGGAAAGAAATCCACATGGGTCTATTCCCGCCTCCTTTCCCCCCATTTGAGAGAGGCGTTTGAGGTGAGCTGTACTCCCGCTGGAGGAAGGGAGATCTTGTCAGATTGCTAGACTCATTTGAAATGAAAGAAAAGCCCAAACCTAGCTCCATAACTGTGTACTGAGAGAATCTTTACAATGCGGTATTTTCATAAACGGGATGTCGATGTGAAGCATCTGAAACATAATTTATTTGGAAACAAAGATCAGGAGAACCCACATGTAAGAAACACTGAAAGTTTTATATATATATATATATATATTTGAGCCCTCAGGCAGAGTGTTAAACTCATTCCACTTTGTAAAAAGTAGACAATGCCAAACATATACACATTCATTAAAAATGGCCCATATGCAGTGAAAATAATCACTAATAACCATCAAGAAATCATCCAAGAAATCAGTTATAATGAATGATTCTTAATAATGAATTCCTGTTTTGCAAGAAGTCATTTCTTGGAGTCTCTGAATGTGAGATGATGGTGATCGATGTGGAGAAGCCCTGAATCTGAATCGGATTAGAAGTTGTTTTGGGCGTGGGTTCTGCCCTCCTAGGGATAAACCCTGTGAATGCTCCATGTGTGGAAATGCTTTTTCCGATTGTTCTTTTACTAAGAACATGCAAAGGTCTCATATTGGACAGAAACCTTATCGATACGAGTTTGGGAAAAACTGAAGCTGTACCCAATGCCTAAGTACTCATGTGGCAACTGATTTTGTAGAGAAACTCTTTAAATGGCAGGGTACTTGGAGAGCAAGTAAAAAAGATGTTAAGAGTCCTAATGGTAAAATATCTTTTGAGTGTCCAAAATGTGGAAATCCTTTCATTTGCCCCTTGTGCTTTCTGGATCATGTTTACCGTGGAGGAAAAATCCATGGGTGCTAAGTATGTGGGAAAGGCTTCATTTGTTACTCCCATCCTACGTGAAATGGGAGAACTCACTGGAGTGAATACCAAGGGTTTACTTAGTGTGGGAAAGCTTACAGCTGTTCCTCATCCCTTCCAGAACATGTGAGAGCCCACACTGGGAAGACACCCTATGGATGTCAGTGGTACAGGGACCCCTTCAGTTGACGTGAAACTCTATGACTGTAAAGAGTGTAGAAAAGTCTTCAGGTGTCCATTAAACCTACAAGCACAGGTGAGGATCCACACTGGCAAGAAACCGAACATAGGATACTGGGAATTCCCTGATTTTCCCTTAAAACCTTGTTGTAAATGTGAGTAAACACTGGAGAGAAACCTTAATTCCATGATTTCGGTATTAAGTAACTTCTTTCCTCTACGAGGTCTGGTTCTTCCTTCCACCCTGACAGATTTAATGCTCTGGCCACAAATTTAAGGAAGTTCCTTCTCTCGTTGTACATTTAAGACTGCACTAACTGCATTTTTTTTCCTTTCTAGATACTTTTATGATTGAAATAAGCAAATATTTGGCAGGTTGTAGGAGTTTTCTCTTACAGCTGACTGGTTTCTAAATGATAAATCCAGTATGTTCACTTTCCTTTTTTTATATGTGATTACCCAGTGTCTAATTCTCACTTTTTGTGTAATTCAAAACAACGTGCCCTTTTTTGGGGGGGTCAAATAACAGTTATTTAAATACAGTATCTACATTGACTTGATATCACCTAGGTTCATGAGCTTCAGTTAACTCATACAATGAGATTCCTTTTAGAGCTTGCTGAGGAGAAAGTGGATTTAGATATGCCGAGTTCCTATGTGAAAAACATTTAAAACAGTGCTAGATGCCAGTAAACTGTACGTGAGCGCTTACATAGTATGAGAATGTCAAACGGAGCCTCCGAGGTGCGGAAGCTGGCCTGGCACTTCCTGTAGCTTTTTGTCCTCATGCAGAAAATAATGTCACCAACTTTGTCATCAGAGGAAATGGTTCTGTGTCTGATGGGTCAAGACAAAGGAAGAGTATGTCACCGCCATGTCTGTGAGGAGGCTAAAAATCAGAGTCCAAACCACAAAAATGACCAATATTTCATCTTGTTAATGTGACTGCTGCCTCTTGACCAATTATTTTTAGCTTCACTGCATTCTTTCTCCTATCTAGACAAGAACTATGAAGATATCCAATTATCAAATTATACTTATCTTCTGACCACATCTAATTCAGAGTAAGGAATACTTCCTCTAATACCCAAGCTGCCAAACAGAAGTCTAAATGCTATAATACGTCCAGCTATGCGCCCGTGTCATGTTATCTGTCCCTCCTGACACACCCTTCGTCCTTCATGAGATGTGCTCATCTGACCGCTCTAAGTCGATATACTCCACTTTGACTACTGGTGTGATCCTGTTGCTCTGTGGCTAGAGACCATTGACAAAAATCCATCATTTTACTCTACTTAATGTACTGTAAGTCACTTTAATGACCAAAGTTTTATGTATACTAGAATAACTTACCTGAAAAAAAAAAAACCCTACTCTTGTATGCATTTGGCACTGTTGACTAAGAATGCATAAGAATACTGAATAAGGATTCTCTTCATTTGAGAAAATTGCATGGCTGATTTTGTTATTAGACAAGGTTGTGCTGCCCAATGTTCATCTGAAGGCGAACATGGGACAACTGGCTCTTGTAAAAGGAAAAAACTTTATTGCAAGGCAGGCCAACCAGGAGGGAGACACAATGCAAAGGTCAAATCTGTTTCCTCCAACTCGGAGTACAGAATTTATACAGAAGGTTTATGCATATTTGCAAGAGGTTTGTGCATAGTTAGCAGTGGTTGGTGAAATTAACAGATTTGGGGCAGGACTTTTCTCCTGCACCTGCATAGCATATTAAGATGCTACTACATAGACCATATGTTCTAAAATAGGTGGATAAGCCCCCCCCAGGGGGTGATGGCAATAAGAAAAGGTAACTCGAGGCCATCTGGAACCGATTCTGTGCAGGTCTCCAGTCTGGCTTAAGCTGGTTGCAGGCAAAGTTAAAACTTCTCACATTTCCCTGAATTCCCATTGGCCCTGAAAAAGCAAACTTTACACATTTTGCTACTATTGTTATTTTTGGTGCCCTCATCTTAAGGCTTCAGTTCAAATGAACCCTGTGGAGTAGTTTCAATTTAACAACCAGTAAGTGCAAAGGAGTATTTTTATGTAATCTCTAGCCAATGAGAAGTAAAGAGAATACTATTTGTTAATGTACAGCTGATTTGAAAACAGTTAATGGGATTCTGGGAAACATGTATAGACTCTCCTGTTTGCATAATCAAATACAAATCATTATATTATGTGATGAACATAAATATCACAATTGAATAATATTGGCAGCTTGTATTCAGTTCTGAGTCACAGTAACCCCACCAAAATGTGCCTGATATATGCCAAAGCTGCTGCTTTCTTCCATGGAAAGATGGAACAATGGAGCCACTCAACAACGGAGTAGAGAAACAAGTCTCGTAATTTTTACCTGCACCATCAAATAACACTCAAGAGTAAAGACACCCCGTAGAATATTTGTAAATCATGTATGTGATAAGATTTGATTTTTCTTACATCTCAATAACAAAAAAGTAAACAAGCAAGTAAAGGACTTGAATAGACAATTCTCCAAAAGAATAGACAAATGGCCAATAAGCACATGAAAAGAATCGCTATATCACTAATCATTTGGGAAATGCAAATCAAAACCACAGTGAGATAGCACATCACACCTGCTAGGATGGCTAGAGTAAAAAAATCAGAGAAAAAGTGTGGAGGATGTGGAGAAATTGCAAAATTGTGCACGGCTGGTGGGCATGTAAAGTGGTGCAGCTGGTATGGAGAAGCACTGGGTGGTTCTTAACAGAAGTTAAACACAGCATTACCCTATGACCCAACCGTTCCACTTCTGCCAATCATGAAATACTCAAATATGTGTACATGAATGTCCATTCCTTGTGGCAAAATATATAGCCATACACATAAATAGGCAAAAGATGGAAATATTCCAAAGTCCCATCAATGGAGAATGGATAAAGTGTAGCATATACATAGGATGGAATATTATTCAGCTGTAAAAATGAACCTTGAAAACTTTATGCTAATAAAAGAAACCAGCCGCAAAAGGCCACATTGTGTATAAATATATTTGTACAAAATATCCACAATAGGCACATCCACCGAGATAGGAAGTGTTTTGGGGAGCCAGGAGGTAAGGTTACCATGGATATTATGGCCTTTAAATTTTTTTAAAAGGAGACACAAGTCGCATACTTTAAAGTTCACACTTTAAGTAAAACTAGGGTGTTGTACATTTTAAAAAGCTGCGTAACATTTCTGTACGATCTGAATAAGGTATATTGCCTTTTGTATTTCAAAATTCAGGGAGACTGAGTGTAAACTGAAAGGGCATAATTGTCCTTGCAGAGTAAAATGCACACGAGAATTCTAACGTCTCCCACCTGCTGCTGTGGGACCCACTTGGGCCGTCGGGTCCCACTTTCCCGTGGGGGTAAAGGTCTCAGAATTAAAAGCCCCACGAGATGGGGCCTTCCGGTGCCAAAGGTCACACGTCAAAACAGCCAGAACCTTCCTTTGCAATGACCTCACTGTTGAGGGTATGTCTTCATAGACAAAGGGCACAGACTCCCTTGTGCCCCCAATTCGACCCCTACCCGCGAGCTCCTCTCCCAGTTCCAGGCCCGCACACGAGGCTCTGGGAGGGGAAACTGAGTCAGGACTTCCCGATCCAAGAGGAGGTCGCAGGCGCTGCAGCGCCAGGCTGAAGGCAGAGGGCAGCCCAACCGGCCAGGAGCTGGTCGCGTCAGCAGCAGAGCTTAGTTGCCAATAGCCTGACGCTCAGAACTGTGGGAGATACTATCTAGTCAAAGCCACAGGACGTAAGGGGTGGGACCTGGGTGATCGTCCAGTCAGGGAAGTCGTCTTAGAGTGCTCGGGCCATCATCCAATCACTTTGTGGGGGCGTGGCCCACAATGTGGCCTCGGAACGCGGAGTCGTCTGGAGCTCTGCGAGAGCAGGTTGCTGAGGCGTGTCCTGGAGGTCCGCCCAATCAGGGGCCCAGTCGGGGGAGTAGCCAGCGTACCGTCCAATCAGGGCTGGGGTGGGCACGCCCACCTTCGTGGACGCTGCTGGCTGCCCACGTCCCGTGAGCTCACATACCCCTCTTGGCCCCAGGTGCGCAGTCCGCGTGGCTCTCATCTGCTCGGGGCGCGGGGGGGCCGCTTGGAGCGCGGAGCGGGGCTGCGAGATGCTGAGTGTGCGGGGCCGGGGGCCGGACGGCCTGGAAGAACCGGCAGGAAGCGGCCTTGGCCGGTCTCCCCGCGAGGTTCCGGCCCGAGTCCCAGCGTCCCGTCCTCTCCCGGCGTGGAGGCCCCGGGTCCCGACACGCGGCTGCCTGGTGGGAACTGGGCAGGAGGGACGGGCGCCGGGAGGGGCGGGCCTCGGGCTCCCCTCCCGCCCGCACAGGTCTGTCGGCGCCCCCTCATCGTTCGGCTTCAGGTTCCTGTGAGGGTAAACTGCATGACCCTGATCCTTTTCCCTTTTTCTTCTCCTTCGCGAGGATAGTGGTGGTGGTCCAGCCGCCCCTGCCGCTGGCGCACGTTCTGGGGTGCAGTCAGGGCACGCGGCCTGAGAGGGGGCTCGAGCGCGCTCGCTGACAGGTGTGCGGATGATGCACGCGGGTCGGCACGTTACAGTGAGAAGTGAGAAACGGACTCGGTGTTCGTACCGGGTAGTGACTCCGTGCAGGCGCAGGGCTGTGACAGCGTGACCGCGTCCTTTACACTCACCCCTGCTCCCCGCCCACCACCTCGTTAACAGCTGCGCCTCAGGGATGCGTGCAGATTCTGTGAGCGGGATCCCGGCCAAATCTGATCGTTTTGTTTGTTCCCGGCAGGCTCATAGGTGACAGACACCTGTGTTCTGAGAGGGAGGAGCGGTTTGCAGGTATTTGACTCCCCTTTCCCCACCCCCACACTTCCTTGGAACACGCGGCGGAAGCAGGGAGCCCGGCTTCTCGTTCACACACTAGGACGGCCAGGGGCTCTTATTCCTTGTGACCCTCGGTGCTGGAGCAGGTGCACCTCCTGGGGCGGGAGGTGGAGGGAGGCAGCTTCCCCTGCAGGTGCCTGCAGCCGGGGTCCGCGCGGCAGGAGCGGTGAGTGCCCGAAGAAGCCGGGCGTGCGGGGCGCGCTGTGGCGGCCCTGGGGACGTTCTTGATGGTTTGGGCGTCATTCTTAGAGTTGGTGGAGTTAAGAGTGTGATTTGTGCAAGCTGAGTGGGTGAAAGTCAGATTCGGGCAGGCTCCTTTGTATTTGACTGGAGCAAAGGAAACTGACGTAGTAAAGCGTTTATACGGATCAGAACTTAGTGATACCAGCTGAATGTTTCCTCCTGGGTGAGAATTGGCCCTGAGGAGGGAGAGCAGGGTGTGTGGAGGGCCAGGACTGGGTCCCCCGGGGGCTTCAGCTTTCCTCACTCTCTCCCTGGGCCAGTGTCGGCAGGGAGAGCCCGGCCCCCGGCTCGGGAAGGGGCTCACCCTCTGTCTTCAGGTTGCCTGTGCACCTGGGCGAAGCAGCTGCTGACTGAGCTGCTCCCTTGTTGCTGTTTCCCTGGTGGGCTCTTGCTGTCACTGGGACTCCAGGGTGTCCGCACATTTAAGAACACTGATGCAGTATTTGCAGGTGCAAGAGTTTTATTTTCTTGTTTGTTAACCTGCTAGGAGTGAGTGATCAGGTAAGGAGGCCAAGAGGATACCAGAGATAAGATAATATTTGCATTATACTGTTTAACTAATAAATATAAACACCATGGATTCCCCACCCAGAAAAGTAAACAGGCATCTGGCATCCCCCTGCTGCCTCCCAGAGGTGACCAGGTCCTGATTTTTGTTGTTAACCCTTTACAGCTTTGCCCTCTAATTTACCACCAAGCAGCGTTTAGTTCAATTTTGCTTCTTTTGAACTTTTAGTCAATGTATGTTAACCAATAATATGGCGTTAAGATCCCACTGGACCACACTGTTTGACCCGCCCTGGTTCTGAGCCTGTGTATCACCTAAGTAATAAATCCGTTTGTCTTTGGGGCCTCTGCTGTTTTAGGTCTTTTGGGTTTTTTTGTTTTGCTTTGTTTCATCCTGCACTGCAAATACGTAGTAAATTATCTTCACTTGTGAGACACTGCTGAGTTGTAGATTATGGGTGTATGAATCCCCCGAGGAGTTCGCTCTGTGATGACCGTCTCACTTTGGGAGTGGACACACAGTGGGGTCTGACCCTTCTCTGCTTTCCCGGTGGTGGAGATGACGCGGTGTCTCTGACTTCTGCACCAGGGCCTGGGTGTCAAAGGACTGACCCCAACCCATGTCAACATTCACCACGGTGGGAAGAGGAACGCTCGGAGGCCGGTTCCACGACTCTCCTCCCCTGTGGCCTCCGGCAAGTGAAACAACAGGACCCAAGCGGAGGTCAGCTTTGTAGTCGAGAAAGCAAGGAAAAACGACGTTTAGATTCTAAATTTTCAGGGAAACACGGTAGTGGGACAGGAAGGGACCAAAGCCATACTATGGAAAATCTTTCATTTCGGTCCTCTTGGTCTTCCCACAATTGCTGTCATATATTTTAGTTACAGGTATGGATGAGCCCTACAAGACATTGGGGTTTTGTCTAAATCATCAAGTATTTCTTCGGGAGTTTGAATGACAACGTAAACATCTCCTCTCTCTCTCCATGTGGCTGTAGACAGTGTATCCAGGTACCAGGCAGGCAGGAATCCTGGGGAGTAACTGGCCTGGCACAGGGGAATTCCAGGTTGAAATACCAATCAGAAAAGCAAATTCCCCTTTTTGTTGGGGAAGGCCAAGCTTTGTGCTTAGTTTAGCTTTCTTTTTTGACTCTTCCTTCACTGTCTCACATTTTTCTCGTTCTCAAAGAAAGTCCTTTGACTTCCTTTTTAAGGCTAGTATTTGGGCATGTGCTTTTCATCCGGTTTCCTCTTCTTTGCCTTTCTGGTAATACCTGGTTTCTTTATCACCGACAGTCTTTATCTCGGATGTACTCCCTAGTAAATCGGCTGCCATCTTGATCTGCTGTTTCGTTTACCTTAATTTGCTCAAAACCAATAAATCCCTCCATGTCTTCCTCTGCTCCAAGCCTACTCTTCTGTCCTCCTACGGTCTGCCTCTTTCTGTCCTCCATCCTACCACTGCTTTCCCTCAACATTATTTTCTATCATTTGTGTCGGCTTTTAGCACTCAGTGGGTTGAATCTGTGCCAATATAGTTTTGGGGATGAAATGCCATAGAAGAAAATACCCTAAATTTACAAGGGATATTCCTCGTGTGTTTTGTTCTTCTAGGAAACAGGAGCTCATACAGCTGAAGGCAGTGTAAGAATCCAGAAGTGCCTTGAGGTAAGTGCGGGACGGCCGTGCCTCAGCAGAGTGGCAGGATGTCATGCAAGGAAAACCGACAAACCTGTGGGTCTGTGTGAAAGGTGATGCTTTCAGTAATATTTTCCCCAAGAGAGCACTTGCAGTAATGCGACTCAGACAGTGAGTGTCCGGGACATAGCGGGTGAGAAAACTCCGTAGTTAAGCATTGCAAAGCCAATGGCTTATGTGGAAGCCCTCGGCCAGGAAAATCAGCTCATCCCACTTTGAAGTGACTCAGACAGTGGAAACAAAGGTATCCAGTCACTGATACTGGTAAATATGTCCTCGTGATCACCACTAAACACCGCCACTCCTTACTAATCACCTGTGACTGCAGATCTGCCAGGTGCCGCCTGTTTTGACCTGAAATCATTTGGCGCCATGCCTCTGGGACAGTACTGAGGGGGATAATGTGCGCGGAGAAATCTCGGGCCAGATGGCGAATCTTAAGTGTGAACAAGAGCGAGCCGGCCAGCGCTAAGCATGTAGGCCTCGGGTACAGTGTCACACATGTGAAAAGCCACCTGCTAGCGAGAGGCATGAGTGGGCCCGTGCCACAGCCGTCGCTGAGTCATCTCCTTGGAAGCATGAAAGGTTGCTTCAGGAAATTCTGTGACTGAGAGGAATGTGGAGAAACTTTCTCTTGTCACTCATCTCAGTGAGATGAGCGGGTGGTCATAGTGGGCAGAAAACCTGGGAGTGGACAGATCGCGGAAGGTTCTTCATGGCTTCTGTCCCTAGAGGACGTGTGGCTTCCCATAGTGGGAAGAAGTCTGAGGAGGGAGGGCTACCCAGGCCCCTCCCGTTGGGAGACACGAAACTGCCCATGCTCCGGGCCCCCCACGGCCACAGGTGTGGTTGAATGACATGAGGTTTGTCGGCTGCGGCGTGAACCCCCCGCTGCAGGAGGAGCTGTGCAGTGTCCCTGGAAACAGTGGGAGAGACGTGCTCAGCCGGGGTGGGGTGGGGTGGGGTGGGGTGGGGGAAGCAGGGCCTGCTGTGCTTTGAATGTTCTGGTGGGGTGGTGGCTGGGCAGGACCCCTGGTAATTCTTACCCACAAAGCAGGGGAGGGGAGATCTTAACTTGCAGCTGGGAAAGCAGAGGTTCCCCCTGTTCACTGGCTTTGGGAGTTGGTTTAATTTTTCATTGGGACAATAGTTGTGTGTGCCTTGGGCATGACTGTAGCATGGCCTTGTGGGGGTGCCCCATCACAGCCCCAGAGGGGCTTCGTCCGGCTTTGCATCCATGGAATTGCTTGTGCAACAGAAACTCTGCATTCTGTGAGTGCCGGGTCACCTCCAGAACCATCAAGGCCGAGCTGTGCACTGGGCCAGCTCTTTGGCTGTATGCAGCTCTGTTTCCTTTGTCAGTCCCTTCTCGTGGCCATAGGCAGATACGATCAGGCTGCAAGACCCTAACCTATGGTAACCAAACGCTTATTACCAGTTTTGTGGTCAGGACACCTTCCAGAAAAGGTCTGTCCTTGGAATAGGGTTTTTCTGAGGAAAGGTGAGCTACTGAATCCTGCAGGGTGGCCATGGCTGTGCAGTGGCATTTAAGCCTCTGAACAGAATAGAGTGGGGGCAGCTGTGACACAGGCACTGACTTGAAATAAAAATGGCTATTCCCAGAACATGGGGTCCTAGGTTACCAAGGACACTCAATGAAAATACCCCCCCAAATCTAGGTCTTTTAGAGCGATCTACATTGCGTTTTAAGAAAACTGAGGTGAAATGCACACAGCATACAGTCAACCATTTAAAAATTTACAATTTAGTGCATTCACCATGTCTTATTTGTTTCTTCACCCCAAAACCTAATGCAGTTGCTGTCTTTTCCCTGCACACCCTTCACGGCAGCCACTCATCTACCTCGTCTCTATGGATCTCCCTGTTCTGGATGCCGCCTATAAAAGCAGTCACGCAGTTTGCCATCTTTGGCGCCGAGGTTTTACTTAGCATGTTTTCGTGGCCCATCCATGTTGTAGCGTGCGTCAGCGAGCCATTCCTTTCTGTGGCTGAATAACATTCTGTGGATCACGATTTTGTTTACCCATTCAGCCGTGGGTGGCCATCAGGGTTGTTTTCACCTTTTGGTCATTGTGAATAACGTGATGAACATCCGTCTGTAAGTTTCTGTGTGGACATACATGTTCATTTCTGTTAGGTACAAACACTTCAGTGGAATTGCTAGGTCAAGTGGTTAAGTCTATGTTCAACTTTTTGAGGAACTACCACCAAATTTTTAACACAGAGGTTACACCGTTTACGTTGCCACCAGCAATGTATGAGGGTTTCCCATCGCTCCACATCTTCGCCAATATCTATTATGGCATTAAAAGAAATTATAGCTTTCATGGTTGGTATGAAGTGATAGCTCATTGTGGTTTTGATTTCCCAAATGGCCTAAATGTGTTGAACGTTTTTTCAACTGGGTCGGCTTGTTGAGTTTTTTATATATTCTGAATACTAGTCACCTATCAGATAAATGACATTTCAATAAATTGATATGTATAGATCTTATATCCTTATGGAGACAGTTAGTGAAATGGGTGCACATTTGTTTGAATATAGAAAGGGAGAACTATTTTTAGGTGTGGTAATGGGCTGTACTAAAAATGTAGATACATTCCAAAATTTTCATCAGTTAAATGGTATTATCTGAGATTTTCTTCAAAATTATCCAGGTAAAAATGAATGAGGCAGAGACAAACCTGATTAAAAAGTGTGTTTCAGGCAGGTGATGGATATACAGTTTTATTATGCCCTTCAATCTTTCTTCCGTTTTGTATTGTAATAAAATACACATAACAATTATCCTGTCAGCCATTTTAAAGGGCACAGTCCAGTGGCATTAAGCACACTCACAATGTTGTACAAACCTCCCCTCCATCTATCTTGAGAACTTTCCATCTTCCCCTACTTAAGCTCTGTCCCCATAAAGCACCCCCTCCCCCAGCCCCTGGCCCCACCACCCACTCCCTGTCTGTACGGATGTGATTCCTCTAGGGACCTCCCAGGTGTGGCTCCAGATAGGATCTGTTTGTCCCTGGCTTACTTCCTGAGCACCATGTCCTCAAGGTTCATCTATGTCAGAGCATATTAAATAAATTCCTTCCTTTTTTACGGGTGAATAATACTCCATTGCACGTATATACATTTTTTTTTGCTTATCCATTTATCCTTGGTTAGACATTTAGGGTTGTTTACACATTTTAGGTATTGTGAATAATGCTGCTATGGACACGGATGTGCAAATCTTTTCAAAACCCTGCTTTCAGTTCTGCTGGGTAAATACCTAGAAGTGGAGTGGCTGGATCATATGGTAATTCTGTTTTTAAATTTTTGAGGAACTACCATAGTACTTTCCACAGTGGCTGCACCATCTTACATTCCCCCCAACAGTGCACACGGATTCCAATTTCTCCACATCCTTGCCAGCACTTGTTTTCTGTTCTTGTTTTTTAGAGTAGCCGTCCCATTGGATTTGAGGCAATATCTGTTTTGATTTGCATTTCCCTAATTGCTAGTGACATTGAACATCTTTTAATGTGTTAATTGGACATCTTGTATATCTTCTTTGCAGAATGTCTGTTAAAGTCTGCCTATTTTTGAGTGTTTTTTTTTCCTATTGTGTTTTAGGAATTATTTAACATATTCTAGATGTTAGTTCCTTCTCAGATATATGATTTGCAAACATTTTCTCCCATTACATAGGTTGCCATTTTACTCTGTAGTGTCTTTTGATGCACAAAGTTTTAAAATTTTCAAAAAAATCCAATTTGGCTGTTTTTTCATCTGTTACCTTGCCTTTGATGTTATATCCAAGAAATCATTGCCACACCCACTGTTGTAAAGCTTTTGTCCTATGTTTTCTTCTAGGAATTTTATTGTTTTAGGTCATGTATTTTTGTCTTTGATCCATCTTGAGTTGCTTTTTGTGTATGATGTTAGACAAGGGTTCAACAGCATTCTTTGGTGTGTGGACATCCAGTTTTCTCAGCACCATTTATTGAAATAACTCTCCTTTGCTCCATTGAATGGTCTGGGCACCCTTACCAAAAATCAGTTGGCCATAAACGCAAGGGTTTGTTTCTAGGCTCTCTATTCTGTTCCATGGGGCTGTCTTTATAGGTGTGTCTATGCCGATACACTATTGTTTTGATTATAGTAGCTTTGTAAGAAGTTTTAAATCAGGAAGTGCAAAGTGTTCCGGTTTGTTCTTCTTTTTCAAGGCTGTTTTGGCTCTTTGGGGTCCCTTGAGACGCTATGTGAATATCAGGATGGGTTTTTCTATTTTTGAAAAAACAGTCTTTGGGATTATAACAGGAATGGCATTGATCCTGTAGACTGCTTTAGGTAGTGTTGACATTTAGAGAATATGAAGTCTTTAACCCATGAACATGTAATGCGTTTCCATCACTTACATCTTGAACTTCTGACCTGACCAATGACCCCCAGAACCTATGGCAGTGCCTAGGCCATTTTCTGTGGGTTCCTTCCCCTCGCAGATGTTCTAGCAACACCTGCAGGGTTCCTACAGCAGAGGCAAGCCTTTGTGTATTAGCATTATGTCATCATGGGCCCCCTTTTTACTGACTTGGGGAAGGAGAGTAGGGTAGATCTTGGGTTACCATCCTAATAGGATGTAACCCTGAGGCCTCCGCTGGAGCAGATGGGGTATCAGGGACAACACAGTGGTGGGTGGGGCAGGTCTGAACTATTGTCCAGATTTTAAGGCTTTCTGAGCTCCCTCTCTCGGGTCTTACCCACA
>JAQQAC010023519.1:2720119-2742074 GCA_029783875.1 Phataginus tricuspis
CACTCCCAGCTCCCTAAGGGCTGCTTGTACTTTCTCTACATATTCCCAGGATCCCACAGACCAGAATAAGCCAGTCTTTCAGGGGCTGTCCCACTGGCTGGGCTTTTGTGTTCCACGCATAGGGGCCCAGAGGGCAGGGCTGCTCTGTCCATCTCACTGTCTGTCACCCGAACCCCAAACACACTCCTGTTCACTCTCCTCATTTTCTGGGGATTCCAGTCAGGCTCAGCCACAAGCACTTGGACCTTAATCCGGGGCGGCTTTTGTCGCCCTAACCCCCAAGCCCTGCAAAGTGTCACTGTGGCCTCCACCGCGTCCTCCTGCCGTGTCTGCAAGCCCAGGCAAACAGGCGGACGCTGCAGATCCTTCTCCCACCTCAACTCCTCCTCTAACTTTGCAACTCGAGCTTCAGCCTCCAGCTGGGCCCTGGTGTCCAGCCAAGCACCCACGGCGGAGGCTGGCCCACCTGCTGAGAGGCTGGTGCACGGTGCCCATGGATGCCTCTCTCAAGTCCCAGTTCTGTGGTGTTTTGGCCGGCTCACCAGTTGCTGGTCTGTAAGCTTCTTGAGGGCTCCCAGGTATGATCTGAAACTGGCCCCCACATGCGGAGGGCAGGGAGAGACAAGAAAGTGGAGTGGCAGGCAGATGGTATCACTGTCGATAGGCTGAGACTAACATAACAGTCGTTCTCTGTCTTTAGAATAACAAGACTTTACAATTTTTGTAATTTTTGCGATTTTCTTACTGGCGTAGTATGGGAGATAACAGATACCGCTTTCCTAGTCTATGTATTTGTTGGGGAAGGTCCTTGAGAACATGACTGCCAGTGACCTGTGGACGGGACCCCAGAAGTGGGGACTCCCCCTGTCCTTTTGAGTGGTGGTAGGGGGCAGGTTTAAGAAGCAGGGGTACATGCACACGAGGCTGGTCCTGGGTGCGCTGCAAGAGAGGTACATCTTGGCGCCTGCCCACCAGGCCTCAAGTGCTGTGGAGGCCTTAACTGGACTCAGTCACATACGCTGTGCAGGTGGTCTCAACCCCATGACTATCTCAAAGCCATGTCCTTGAGGCAGCCTTGGGGAGGGGGGGAATGCAGGACAGGAGGAGCCCCCACTGCTGGGGTCCAGCCCATGGACCACCAGTGGTCACATCTTCTCAGGGACCTTCCCCAACAAATACAGAAAGTAGGGAAGTGAATCTGCTATATGCCATACTAGACCATTAAGAAAACTTCAGAATACAAAAACTGCCAAGTCCTGTTATCCTAATGATACTTACAGAGAAACGATTTTTCTGTTGACAGTGAAACCTGGAAAGGCCTGGGGGTCACCTGGACCCACATTCTTTGGGAGCCCACAGACATTCCTGAAAAGAGCCAGTGTCGATGCAGCTTAGCAACAACCTTCAGGGAACTTAGGAGAACAATGTCTATTACTCACAGGTCCTGGAGGGCACAGGCACATTGCGAGCCACACAGCAGGAGAGCACATGCTGTGTGCGCTGCCTTCACTGGGGTCAGGGTGGCAGCCTGGCTCCTTATCTTTGTAGTTGTTTTACAAGTAGCAGTTTTAATGGCTGGCAGTGTGTTTGAGACGATGTCTTTGAGGCAGACACCTCAGCCATCCAAAGCTTCATGTGACATACTCACATCACAACACTGCATAAAAGCTGACTTCATTGTTGTATTAAAAGCACACTTCAAACCACTATGGATCTGATACAAAACTACAAAAAAAAAATACATAGTAACTGAAAAAATGTTAAAAACTAGTCAAACTTAGTACTCTAGCTCAAAGAGAATTATTTCTCCCATAAACTTTTGTGAAAGATCTGGAAATTCATCACTTAGGAGTCTGTTTTAATCATGAGATATTCATAAAAGCAGTATCATATTTGTAACCTCCACAGTATTTCCACCCTGGGTGAATTTCCTAGCGCATCATATGTGAATCGGGACGAGGTCCGCTAACATGATGCATGGTCACGGGAATTCCGGGAGAGAATGGCCTCCCTGGGAGCTCCCGGAGTAAGCTGCTCCTGCGGGTTCTCACGTGGCTTTGGAAGGACAGGGGCCGCCTGAAGGCCTTCCCGCACTATGTGCACGTGTAAGGTCTGTCTCCAGCGTGCAGTCTCATGTGTTTTTGCAGGGATGAGGGCCAGCGGAAGGCTTTCTCACACTGTGTGCACTTGTGGGGTCTCTCGCCTGTGTGGGTTCTCACGTGGCTTTGGAAGGATCTAGAAGATTTGAAAGCCTTCCCACACTTTTCGCATGTGTACAGTTTCTCCACGGTGTGGCTCTTTGCGTGTTTTCGAAAGGCCGAGGGCCAGGTAAAGGCCTTCCCACACTGTTCGCACGCATAGGGCTTCTCCCCAGTGTGCGTCCTCATGTGGCCCTGAAAGGACCTGGGGGAGCCGAAGGCTTTCCCACAGTGCTCACAGCTGTAGAGGTTCTCACCGGTGTGCATCCTCACGTGCACGCGGAAGGTTTCCAGTCGCCTGAATCCTTTCCCACACTCCTTACATATGTATGGCTTCTCTCCCGTGTGAGTCTTTTTGTGTCTCTGGAAGGACTGGGGGTAACGAAAGGCATTCCCGCACTGTTCACAAACATAGGGCTTCTCCCCCGTGTGTGCGATCAGGTGCCTCTGGAAGGTGGAGGGGTAGGCGAAGGCTTTCCCGCACTCCTTACACATGTAGGGCTTCTCTTCGGGGGGCGTTTTCTCATGTCTCGTGAGCGTGGAGAGCTTGTGGGAGGCCGTGTTGCACCATATGCACTCACAGTTCAGCTTGGCCGCGTCTGCCTTTCTATGTCGGCTGAAGGAATAGGGGCGCCAGAAACACTTCCCACTCTGCTCACACATGTAGGGCTTCTCCCCCGTGTGTGCCATCAGGTGCCTTTGGAAGACCAAGGGGTAGATGACAACCTTCCCACAGTCCTTGCATCTAGGGGGCCTCTCCCCGGTGTGGCCCTGCACATGCCTGGTAGAGGTGCAGAACTGGCGGAAGGTCTGCTGGCACCGCCTGCAGTTGTAGTTTTTCTCCGATGTGTGGATCTTTGTGTGCTGCCTGAGGGCGTAGAAATGGCGAAAGGCTTTCCCACACAGCACGCACTGGTAGGGCTTCTCCCCCGTGTGTATCACCACATGTCTCTGAAGGACGGAGGGGTAAACAAAGGCCTTCCCACAGTCGTTGCATGTGTAGGGCCTCTGCCCAGCGCAGGCTCTCCTGTGCCTCCTGAGGCTGGAGGGCTCGGGGAAAGCTTCGCCACACGGCCGGCACTTGTAGTTTTTCTCTGCAGTGTGAGCCCTGATGTGTTGAGCAAGGGAGTAGAAATAAGGAAAGGCTTTCCCACATGACGCACACCCATCGGGATTCTTTCCTGGGTGCGTTTCTGGGTGTGTGGGGCACAGGCGGGCCTGCCTGCATTCCTGATCCAGCTGCAGTCTTTGTACCCGGTGAGATCTGACGTGTCTCTTAAGGGAAGAAAGATGCATGAAAACTTTCCCACACTTGCTGCATTTGTATAGTTTTACTGCAGTGGAAACATTCACGTATAGACCATGATTGGAACAGTGGCTGCGGGTTTCTCCATGTGGAATTCCTTTATCCGTCTCACAGAATCTGTCTGCCATAGGGTTTCTGCTGGAAGACAGAAGCACTTTATGAATGGTATATTTACTAATCATTTGTTATTACTGGCTAATATGTATCAGAATTGCATGTCACTTCATGCCAGTATGCGGTTAGTTTTTCTACTCTCTGAATTATCAAACGCCGTGGAAGGGAAACTCAGGCAGAGTCCCTGGTTCATACATTTGATTCTTCCTACAATTGTTCCAATGCCTAAGTCAAATTAAAAATTTTTT
The DNA here is from genome assembly GCA_029783875.1 of Phataginus tricuspis. Classification (NCBI taxonomy): domain Eukaryota; kingdom Metazoa; phylum Chordata; class Mammalia; order Pholidota; family Manidae; genus Phataginus; species Phataginus tricuspis. The sequence continues at coordinate 2,723,986 of JAQQAC010023519.1, forward strand.
CTTAAAATTCTTGTGGATAAACAAATTTAGAGCTAGGGTTATAAGTTCTTTACAAACTTTATGACATAGTAAAACTCTATCCTAGGTCACCACTGTTTGATCTCACGGTTGCAGCTCACCTCAGACATCTTGCATGCTTTTCACCCTGATCTTTAATGCTATGCTCTTCCCAGTTTTCTTCTAAAATGTAGGCACGAGCATCATTTATTGTGAATTTTGCTATGTTCTGCTTGTTTGGCATTTTTTCCTCATGCACGTCCTGTTGAGAAATTGACCCAGTGGCTTTACATGGTGCCTCATAATCTGGAACAAAAAATAAAGTGGACATATTAATGATGAAGGCACTCGTGAGGGACGAACCTTAGTGGGATTCGTCCGTCGCTGGCACGGGGTTCAGGGGGCAATCGCAGTCCCTGATGACAATGACAGGTTTCCAACAAGAAACCCCTCTGTGAACCAGAAGGCCCCACGGAGTTAACCCACACTAGTGGTGCTAGAGCAGATTCAAGCCTTGTAAACCAAGACAAAAACTCACAGCTTACAGATTTTGATTGTTGTGGAAATGGTATTAGAGTCAGGCCCTCTTCCATACTGAATCTTGGAAATGTGCTGCTGGGAATCCTCACTCACCAATGAGCAAGCCTAGGCTGGAAGTCATCCTTACCCACGGAGGCCAGGTTCTGGAAGGTCTCCAGCATCACGTCTCTGTAGAGCTCCCGCTGCGCAGCATCCAGCAAAGCCCACTCCTCCCAGGAGAAGGCCACCACCACGTCCTCAAAGACCACCGAGGCCTGAAACATCAGAATGGGCAGGAGGAGGGGTCAGTCCGAAAGCTCTGGGGAACAGGCGGCTCACCATGGACTCTGTGGTCTCCCTGCATGCCCTGTGGTTCTGTCTCCCAAATAGATGTAACTGCCCTGCTAAGCCTCCAAACTTAACTCTCTGTTTGTCTTACTCCAGAGACAGACGCCACAGACGTGATGATGTGCAGTAAAGGGTAACTCCGAGGCCTCGGTGGTCCAAACCCTGCACGTTCTTTAGGACTAGCCCGTGACTGGCTCGAGGGAGGATGTCTGTCAGCCCTTGGGACTCCCTGTCTGCTGAGAGTGTCTGTGTGTAGCTGGGGCCTTGGGCCACGCCGGAGTTTTCACTAACAGAGGGATTTAGGAGGCCTGCCTGTTTCAGCCCATCTCGGGTGCTGGACACACCGCACCCGTCTGACTTGTGGAGGGAGGGCTGGATACTGAGCCACCGAGGTCAGTCACAGGGGCATCCGTGCCTCTGGCTGGCTGAGCTCGTGGCTGGTAATATCTCATACATGTGGTCACACGCCAAGCTCTGTCCACTGAAGTCGCCTGGAGTTTGAGCCTGGTTCTGCCTGGATCCTGTCCTGTGCCTTCTCCCTTCATTAATTTCAATGTGTCCTTTCCTGGTAATAAACACCAACACCCATAACAGCTTTTCTGAAGCAAGACCTCCAATGAAAAAAATACTGTGAGCCCTCCTGGCAAATCCCCATGCCTGAGGGTGGCGCCTTGGAGACCCCTGACTCAGAGGGCCGTTAATTCCTTGGGCTAGAAAGTCATTCCGTAGAGGGGCTTCCCACCAGATTGACGCTGACTGATGATGAATCAGCTGAAGTCAGACTGAGTGGTTCTGTCCTGGGGCAGCGTGGGCACCACGTGGCATACAGCACGCAGGGGGACACAAGGCCCGGAGCGGAAACAGCAGAACAAATCCGCCGCAAGGTGATGGTGAAAACATGAACTGCACATCCAGACGCTGCTGACTGGACTCTGGACAGGAAAACTGCAAAGAGGTCCACACACCGGTGCCTCCCAGTGGAAGTGGTGAAGATCAAGACCAAGGAGAAAATTCTGAAGTCATGAGAAAACTGGTGCAATGCGCCGAGTCCTGACGTCTCGGCAGGGACAGTAGAGGCCGAGGAAGCGCAGAGCTCCACGCCCCGGAGTGAAGACAAGTCAGCCTGGCATCTGCGTCCAGAAAGCTGCCTTTCCGGAGGGAAGGGGAGCACACGCATCCCCAGATAAGGAAAAATCACAACTTCTCTTTTTCTTTCTTGACAGGAGCCAGCGCCTTACAAAAAATACTAAGGCAGCTCTTGGCAGTGGGGGCGCATTCCCGGAAGGGCATTCAGATCCACGTGAACAAAGGACGCTGGTGAAGTACCTCAGTGGGTAATTTCCTCAGTCTTTTTCTTAAGTGATTTAAAAAAGCAACTGTGAAACATAGTTTATAATGTTTGTAATGCATTGCTGGGTCTGTAACACATGGGATGTAAGATATTTGTGACTGATACCCAGTTGCAGAGCGAAGCTGCCTATGGAGAAGGTGGGGAGGCGTCAGGTAGGTCACGCATCACAGGACGAGGGCACGTAGGGGGACAGCTACAGGAGCAGCGTTTCTGCGTCTCACTGGAAAGCAGTGATCACACGTCTGCTGCCGACTTCCTTAGATTATAAGGTAAAAAACAACCGATTTAAAAAAAACCCAAAGAATGCTGAAAAAGTAAATAAATTGGAAGGCTTTACTGGAAAATGTGCACTTACTGCAAAACACGGTAGTGGAGGAGGAGTGGGTGGGGGCAGGGCCCCAGGGCAGCCCGGCAGATGGGCAGTGGGGGTGGGCCACACCTCCCAGCGAGGGCAGGGTCGGTCGGTGGGTCGCGAGGCACCTGCCCTCTGCCCAGGAGAAGCCCTGTGGCCCCCCCCGGCACTGAGTGGGGAGCTCTGGGCCACCACCCTGTGGCCTTGGGCTGAGCAGATGCTGGTGTCACGGCGGCGGGCCTGGATGGCCCTTGGGTCGCCCACGGGCATGCCCAATGGGACCCTGACCGCCACCCTCCAGGGCACACAGCAAGTGCTCACCGCAAGGGATGGAGGGGGCGGGCGCTGGCCTGTCCCCGGGTCACAAGCCAGCCACCTCCCCCTGGAACAGCGCCCTCTGCCAGCATCAAAACCGCCACCAGCAAATGGAGATGAACACGCTGCTCACGGCCCTCAGGGGTCCAGGGGGCGACACGAGGCACACCCGCCCGTCCCACTCAGGCATCTCTATGCCTTCCCCTGGAGCCACACAGCAGGCCCAGCCCCTGGTCCCCAGGCTCAGAGTTCTGAGGGACTCGCTGGGGGCACCTGGTGACCACCAGCTCCTCTAGCAGTGTGGGGAGGCCTGGGCACCCCTGTCCGGTAGGGGAAGGCAGTCAGCGGTGGCCGGTCCCTGGTCATGGCAGGCTCTTCTGAACCGGCCCAGATGGCAGAGCGGGTCGCAGGGCACCTGGCTGCACAACCGGCATCACAAAGAGGTGCCTGGGGCCCGTTTTTTGCCGCCTCCTGAGCAGTAGCCGGCGGCAGAGGGCTCTCAGGATTTGGGGAAAGCCCATGTGGGGGCCCCACTTGGAAGGGGACAGCCAGCTTGCACACTCTGATCTGGTCACTCAAGACTGCATGCACACGCCAGCTCGTTACAGCACGACACACTCCTCCCAGAGAAGCAGACACAGCGCCCAACACAACTGTCCCGCCGGGGCCACAGCCGCTGTATCAGGTCCCCGGGCAGCACCTGCTGAGGGTGCAGGTGCCCCTTACCTTGGCTCTGGCCCAAACGGGGGTAGACAATCATCCCCTGCACCCCCAAACTCTGGAAGGCTCCCACATGGGGACAGGGGCCCTGGGGTGACAGACCTTCTTCTGGAAGGGAAACTGGTTTCATTGGCCACTGCCGCCCCTGCTGCCATAGACAGCCACCATGGTGGGTTGCCTTCACTGCAGCCCCCAGCGCCCACCAGAAACCCGCTTCCCATCCTGGGATTTCCCTGACCAGGTATACACTCATCCCTGTGTCCGCCGGACAGTGCAGATTCAGATCAAAGTGTTCATTTTACCTCCCAAGTCAGTCATGGGCTCTCAACCATGCAATCTTGTGAAGCTTACTGGCCCCCAAGGGGCTAGACTTACAGAGGCACAGGGCCGACTTAGAGACATGCTCCCCAAGCTTTTAAGCCAAGGGGGGTCCCCCAGGTGGACAGAAAATGTCCCCCAGCCTCAAGTCTCCAACCATGCTCACGACCACCAGTCTTCTCCAAGGAGCCCCGCTGACACCAGGGAGGACGTTCAACCACATGTAACCCATCTCCTGCCTCAGGACCATCAGGTACGGAAGACTGCCCGCCACCTTGCCCCAGTCAGCACGCAGGATGGGGACCCACTGGGAAACTACGAGAATCAGAGCACGTGTCTTTGTGCATACCTCTGTGAACTGTGCACGTCAAACCCCAACAGAACAAAAATCCTCCTAGCATAAGTTTTTAGCAAGACTCCACAACAGGAACGGAAAGAGAAATTGCACTAGGTTTCTTCTTACAGCAACAGCAAGTTGGAAAGTCGGTTTTTAAAAATCTGGGGGGATGGGTGTAATAGGTGAAGGGGATGGAGGAACAAACCTGCAGTTACAAATAAGTCACAGGGATGAAAGTGCAGCCCAGGCAACATGGTCAAGACTGATGACTCTGGATGGTGGCAGAGGGTGACACACTAGGGTATTTTGTGACATGGATAATGGTCAAGTCACGACGCTGTACACCTGAAACTAATTATTTTATATCAATGATACTTTGACAAAAAGCCACACTGTGCACACTAAAAATAATAAAAATAACCCAGCATTTATGAAGGCCAAACCCTAAGTTACATAAGCACTGAGGAAGGTTAGTGAAGGATTTTAAAAGACCTTGGTGGAGAAATTACAACCTTCTGGGTAATAGCAGAGAAGGATGCAGTCAGCGAGGGACACACAGAAAGGGTGGTTCTATGTGACCAAAACGTCAGCTCTTCTAAAAGGCTCTGAATCTCCAAATGAGACTTCAGGATTTAACAAGAGCTTCCCAACCCTCTGAGAACAAATGTCAACAAACAGCCAGAATGTTCCGCAGAGCAAAAGCGAAACGGATTTTAAGTAGTCATGCTCCTGACGACAGCGGGGCATTAGGGTGGTGGGCCGGCCAGCCAGCGGCAAAGAGTGGGTGTCCCCATGGGCTGATGATAAACAGGAGAACACCGCAGCTCCGGCAGAGGTCACCCAGGGCACAGAGCCGACGATGCTCTGAAACAGAGAGGGAGGCTGGCTCTGGGAATGGGAGAGGGAGGTGGGATTCCAGGGATTTAGTTCCAGCCCTGGAAAGGGCCGGGCTGGGAGACAGGACCAGGGACCCACCACAGAACTTTCCACTGGGGCTGAGCTGCTGTAGCCCCTGAGGGGCCTGGTCGTCATTGTAACCGGCCCTGGGACAACCCACACCTTGTCCTACGAGCGGCCGCTGCTCTAAGGCAGGCCCCACGCTTACTGGATCTGGGCTGGGAGGCTGCGTGGCGTGCCTTGTCAACCAGCCCACTCTCGCTGGCAACACAGGTTCTAGATCTGCCCCAAATGCAGAAAGCCAGGGCCCCCTCCCCAGCCTCAGCCTCCTCATAACCCCCAGGAGGCTCCACACCAGTGCCCCCACGGTCAGGCCTCTGGCTCCCAGGTGCCCTCTTCCTGGGACACTGGCACTGACAGGACGGAGGCAAACATCTGCCACAGGAGGGTGGTCTTGTGGGCCAGGTGGAGCTCAGGAAATGCCCTGGATACTCGGACAGTGTGCAGCAGACAGGGCTGGGACACCAGCATGTGTGAGCCAGACGGGGCCTGGAGGCCAGAGGCGCCCTCAGTGCGACACTCATGGTGCCACGGGTCATAGTCCCTTAGGGCAAATCCAACGAAATCGCACAACCCCCTGCTGGGTGATGAAAACAGATGGGAATCTGCAAGTGACAGAAGAGCCGGACAGCGGTCACCCAGGGGCAGGAGGGAGAGATGAGGGAGAGCGGGTGGAAGATGGGGACACTGACAGGGACCCGAGCCCAGGTGCTCCTCTGGGGGGGGCGAGGCCACAGGGGTTTGTGGCTGTTGTCAACCTAAGGTCACGGTCAACCCTTGTGGAAACGGCCCCGAGGCGCCCCCAGCACCTTGCCGAGGCCTCCCTGCTCGCTCGGCTTCTCGGGCCCCACTGCTCCTGCTGCGGGGACCCTGGGCTGCAGGCACCTGCAGGGGGAGCCGCCTCCCTCCACCTCCTGCCCCAGGGGGTGCACCTGCTCCAGCACCGAGGGTCACAAGGAGACAGGGGCCCCGGCTGTCGGCGGGGGTGGGGTTCAAATACCTGCAAACGGCTTCTCCTTTTCAGAACACAGGTGTCTGTCACCTATGAGCCTCTGTTAGGTAACAAACTGAAAACGATCATATTTGGCCAGGATCCCGCTCACAGAATCTGCACTCATCCCTGAGGCCCAGCTGTTAACGGGTGGGTGGGACGGGGTCATGCTGTCACGAACCTGCGCCTGCGCTGAGAAGTCACTACCCGTACGAATTCTTTAATGCACGACCCTCCCACCCCACAGGAAGCGCAGACCTGAGGGCGCTTAGGTGCAGAACAGGCCGCCTCCTGGACTGACAAGAGTCCGCAGGACGTGTCCTGCCCTCACTGTCACAAAGAAGGCAGAAAGAATCCGGTCACCTGACACCTGTGGAACCCCAGGCTGGCATCAGAGGAAGTCCTGCAGCGCTAGCCAGGGACCAGGCGCCCCACCCCCCCACCAGGTGACACGCTCAGTCCTGCCTGAGCCCGGCGCTCCCTGCCGTCAGTGGGGTGAAAGGCACCCCGACCCCAGTGTGCTCTGGAAACGTCATGCTGCGGGAAAGCCCCTTCCCCATCCACTCAAGCCTCTCACGGAGCCCCCCTGTTTATGGGGCCAAGGCCAGACCCAGACCCCAGTGCCCATTCTGCGCCTCCCCAGTGAGTAGCTGGGCCACTTGTCTGCACGGAGTGGGGAGAGCAAAGGCCTGCTTCCCAAGCTCTGATCCTCCCTCCTTCCCCCAGAGCCCTGACCTCCGCCCATCCTCAGCCTGAGCAGCAGACAGCCCGGCTGCGGACAGGCCGGCCCGGGATCTGCAGCGCACACCACTCTGCTCCTTCCCGGGCCCCCCTTACTCCCTGCCTAACACAGACCCTTTACCCAGCGCTCCGGGAGCTTGCAGATCTTATACCCTGAGCGTGAGGGCGTAGGACCCCCGGCGCCAGTGCAAACCCCCACCCCCACTACAGAGCCCCCTGCCCCAGCGGAGCGTCCCCCCCCCCCGGGAGGGGCCGCGAAGGGGCAGAACCCCCACCCCCAATGCAGAGCTTCTGCCCTCGGTGCGACAGTCCCTTCTCCCCCACCTCGGCAAAAATTCTTTTGAATAAGGGTCTCTACCTACTAAATTCGAATTTTCACTTGACTCTGGCTTCCCCACGTGCCCACAATTGCCCGTCTGGCCCAAACTTTATTCAGGCTACTGTCCTTCCCACAGACCCTACTTTGGGTCGCCCGCCACCAGGTGTGAGCAACCCCGAGATGCAGAACAAGGGCCTGGTGGCCTGCGCTCCCACCGCCCCCTGCCCGCCCTCCTGACACAGGAAAGCCCGACGTGTGTGCTGGACACGCTGGGGGAGCCCTCGGAACCCACCCTTGTCCCTGTCGCAGCGGCCTTGGGAGGAAGTGTCCTTAACCGGGTCGGGAACTGACTGGATCCGGCAGGTCCAGGGCAGGGGTCCCCGCGCCCACGCCATCCCGACCGCCCGGACGGTTCGCTTCCACCGGACGCCACCACCCACGGGCTCGGGTAGGGACGCGGGAAACCCACGCAGGGAGGGCACAGGACGCCGGACTCCACCCGCGGCCGAGGGCAGAAGCTCGGGTAGGGACCCCGGGGTGGGGGTGGGAGGAGGGCGCGGGGAGACCGGGGTTTTTCCCACCCCCTACGGCCCCGGCCCCGGCCCCGCGCACTCACCATCTCGCTGCCCCGCGGTCCGCGCAGGCGAGAGCCCCGCACGGGCCACGTGGGGCCGCTGCAGCAGGTGCACACGCGAGCAGCAGCCAGGAGCGGGGTCCACGCGGCGCCGGCCCCCTGGATTTGGAGAGACTAGACTCCTCCCCCGAGCCTCTGATTTGACAATGCTCTGAGCCGCGGCGCCCTGAATGGACAACGTTCTCTCGGTGGCCCTGAATGGACAGTGCCCCTGACGTCAGCAGCGCTGATTGGACAATTTGAGCGTCTGCGCTGCCTAGCCCGCGTGATAGGCAGTTGGAGGGGTCACGTGGCTAGACAGCGCTAGCATGATGGGTGCGGGCCGCAGCGTCTGCTGCCTCGCATCTTCCCTGACCCAGACTCGCCGGCGGCGTCCCGGCGCACATCCCGCTCCCGCTGGACAGATAGGCTTCTGTCCGCAGCTCGGCCGCCGCTCTGCGCTCTCTCCTGGACCGGGCGGCTCTGACTCAGTTTCCCCGCCGGGCGCCCCTTGTTTAGCCAGGACGGGAGGGTCAGGACCTGAATGTAGTGACCCCTAGCTTTACAGGTGTCAGTTTACATCTGTGCCCGTTGTTTAAGAACAAAGACTTCCCCTCTACCCCAACCCGCGGCACTTGCGTCACCTCGTGCGCGACTCAGCACGGCTGTTTCGGCTGGTGACCTTGCTCCGGGAGGTCCAGCCCTTCGTCTTGCCACACTGGGTGGGTGGGTGGGGGGCTTGAGGTCAGCAAACCTTGGCTTGGGTCCTTTTTCACCTGCCACCAGCCCGGTAGGACTCGGCACAGCCACAGGTGTGAAATGCTAGAAATTTCCTGTGTTATATTTACTGTGCAAAAACATTTCGTCAGGGACAGTTAGGCAGGAAAATAGATATGGGCGGGGTGGAAAGAGAATAAGGCCAGGAAAGCCCACAAAAAAAAAAAAAAAAGACCCAGAGTTAAGGAGTTAATCAGTTAAAGCTCAAAAAGCAACTTGGCCTGGAATGTTTGAATATTCCCCAGGTAAAGGAGGGCACCTCAGCAGAGCCCATGTCTTTATTGTGTTAATCACGCAGGCCCAGCTTATTTTTTAACTTTACTTGTGTGCTGTTTTTTTCTTCTTCAGCCCAAATCAAGTGATTTGCAACCTGGGCAATGAGCTTAGCATGCAGGCCCAGCTGTACACAGCAGAGTAAAAGGCAGGAAGGATTCCATCTTAAAGATAAGATTGCATTTTAATACTCAGGAAGTTAAGAAGTAAAATTCTGAATTCTTCAGCAAACAGACAATAGCTCAGCCCACCTAGGGGCTGGGCAGGCGGCCCTGTTTGATATGCTCCCTGACCAAGACACTGGTATCCCGGGGAGAAATCAGAACAGTAAATCCCTTGTGTTAGGTTAACTTTAAATATTTGGGGACCACTTAGCAAGTGTGCACCCCCAGCCCGTGGTCACATTCCTGAAAGTTCCTTAAAAGGGGGCAGGCAGCTCCAACCTTTCAGGGCGCCCCTCTCTCTGAGGTCGCCTGCACTAAGTGCATAACTTTTTAACTGTAAACTTTCTCTTTTCAACCTTTAAAGGTGCCTCTCATTGAGGTCACCTGCTGCACTTTTTCTCCCTTTAAGTAACTTTAAAACTTTTACTCTGCTTCAGTGCTGTGTCTCTGCCCTTTAATTCTTTGTGCAGCAGGGACAAGGACCGAGGAAAACACACAATGGTCCCTCCAACGGGTACGCTTTTAGTAAGTCCCTGTGAATTTTGGACAGTAAAAGTCTGTATTTCCACATTCAGATTGTAGTGATGTTGCTAAGTTTTGTGGATGTTAAAAAACAAAAACAAACACTTCAGGTTTACACTGAAAAGTGGGAGCATTATGTGAATATCTCCATTTAAAAACATTTAAAGGCCGTAGTAGCCATGAGAACCCTACCTCCTGGCTACCAGTACTTTGTTTATGCTTTTGCCTATTCTGTTTATTCTATACAAATGGCCTTGTGTATCTGGCTTCTTCCATTAGCACAAGATTTGCAAGGTTCATTCATGTTGCACCATGTGTCCATTTTATGGTTGAATGATACTCCATCTTTGTATTTGCTATGCTTTGTTTACCTATTCATCCACAAATGAGCATTTGGGATGTTTCCACCTGTGGTTAGTTTGCATAATGCTGCCATGAACATTGGTGTTTGAACACATATTTGAGTATCTGTTTCAGTATAGGTACGAGAATGGTTGGGTCACATAGTAATTCTAGGCGTAACTTTTTGAGGAGCCGCCTAGCTCTCTTCCAAGACAGGCGCACCATTTACATCCCCACCAGCAGTGCGTGAGGGTTCTGACTTCACATCGTTGCCAGTACTTGTTTTCCCATTTTCTGATTCTAGCCGTCCTAGTGGGTGTGAAGGGGTATCTCATCACAGGTTCGATTAGCATTTTTCTGATGATTGGTAATGTTCAGGGTCTTTTCATAGGTTTATTGTGTGAGAGCAAGAGAAACTCCATTTTAAAAAGGCCATCTTAAGAAAAAAAAGCCTCAACCCCGACCTAGTTCTAAGAAAACTTTGTTCCGGTTACTGGAAAAACCATCCATTGTTTCAGTAGCCCTCACCCCAGATAGTTCCCTAGCAACGACCTCAAGGTCCAGACACTCAAGGTCCAGGCTCTCCTGTCCCTTACAGATAACGTACCTTACATGATACGTCAGCTGGCCACTGGGTGCCAGCCAGACTTAACCCATGGAAAATGTCCAAGTTAGAGCCCCCCCTCTCCCTGCACCTTGTAATGCTTAAAGACCTTGCCTACCCTGAGCTCAGGGCTCTCACTTAGGAACCGCTGCATCGGTGACAGGTGTGACAGGTGACAGGAGCTCGAGCTTGAAATAAATGACCCTTTTGTGTTTGCATCGGAATTGGCTCCTTGGTGGTCTTTCGGGGACTCATGACTTGGGCACAATAATTGGCCACTTGTACGTCATCTTTGGATTGTCTTTATGTCTTGCCTATTTTTAAACTGGGCGCTTGCACCTTTCTGATTGAGATATGAGGGTTTGAGACAGGGAGGCAGTGGGTCATATCCTGCCCAGTTAGAGTAGGTGTGGGCCCTGGAACGGGACAGAGGCTTACAAAACAGGGTACTTGGAATTGAAACAATGTAACAATTTATTCCCCATCGGGACCCAGTGGTATAGAACAGCTCACTCATAGTCCAGTAGGCCCATTAGCTTACAATAGGGTATCCAGGAAACCTTCACACACATAGGTTAAAACGTAACTAGCATTCTGGCTGACTCTATAGCAAACTCCCGCTGCAGCAAGCAGAAAACCCTAGGCACCAAGACCCCAAGCCGCAACCTTCCCCTCCCTGCACCTGTAGGGAGTTCCATACTTTCTCTTATCCTGAATAAAGCTATCTCTCTCTGTATCTGAATAAAAACTGTCTGTAAATCTCCTGTCTTGTCCGTTCACGAAGTTCATTCTTTGACTCTGATAAGAAGAACCCCGACATCATCTTCTTTATCTCATATATGATTCACAAATCAGTTCTCCCATTCCAGTGTCTTTTTACTCTCTCGATAGGGTCCTTTGATGTACAATTTTAATTTTGATGAAGTTGAATGCATCTGCTTTTTTGTATTGCTTGTACTTTGGCGTCATAGTGACGAAATCATTACAAGCTCCAAGCTCACGAAGATTCTGTTTCCTTCACCCAGGTTGCGCATGACGGCCCACTGGTGGGGAGGGGCCGCTTTCAATTCCTGGAACCGGGACTGTCCGAGCCCCACTCTGCAGACCCCACAATCCCAAACATATAAAAGAGAATCTCCTCTTGTTTCTTTATAGTTTCATCCCCTGTGTACACAATAGGTTTTCCTATTTTCTATTGCAGGTAAATAGAATCACACAGCATGGAATCTTTTGTATCAAATATCTTTTGTTCAAAAATGTTTATAGAGTCTGACATACCTGTGCAATTCACTCATTTTTATTAACCTAGTGTTCCCCTTGTAGGACTCTGCCATTTTTGTGTATCGATTCAGCTGCTAGGTTAAAAACTCAACGGCTAAGTTCAAAGTCCTGTTAATCATCACGGCTCAGAGTCTGTCATCAGAAACCCACAGGTGTGCATTTTCCAGCAAGTTGTTCACCAGATCACTGAGGCTGCCATGGTTGTTGATTTTCATTGATGCTTTGACTCCCGTCTTCTCTACGTGTCCCTATATTTGTATAAGATCTCATATGTACAGTGAACGGCCATTCTCTTAATAATTTTAAACTATCTAGGAATTTGACTCCATAAAGATGGGGCAGCTAAAATCTGCACGACCCTTGGTTCCTCTGCTGCACTGAGTAAGCAGTGGTCCAGACTACGCACCGTCCTCACATAGCAGACTGTGGGCATGCCTGCTACTCAGAGCGGACGGCACACCCGCTGTGTTTATGTGATGAAAAATGATATGCATTTGCTTATTCAAACTCAATATTCTACACATATCCCAGAAAAGTCCTATGAATTGTGTTTTCAAATCTGTTGTATATTAATAAATGTTACTCTCTTTAATTTTCATTAGCTGAGAAGGTGGATAAAAATATCCCCTTGTAATAATGAGTTGTCTTATCAACCTTGCAATTTTCTCAACTGAAGAGAATTCTTAGTGAATACTACTAGGTACCTATGTGTGTAGGGACTTTTTTATTTCAGGTGGATTTTTAATTCTTATTTACTTAAACTTATTTCATTAAAGTGAGTTATAATACATTGAGAGTGAAAAAATATTTTTTTCAATGCTCTCTAGTCAGAGACCAGCAAGATCACACCCATATGTCAAAGAAACGGAGTGTACTGACTTAGAGAATTGGGGAGAATACACCCCAGAAGTGTTCCTTTGCCCTGGATCAGATGCCAACATAATTTGTTTATTTATTTATTTTTTTTTTATAACTTATTTTGGTATCATAATCTACAATTACATGAGCAATATTATGGTGATTAAACTACCCCTTCATCAGGTCCCCCCACCAACCCCATTACAGTCACTGTCCATCAGTGTAGTGAGATGAGAATCACTACTTGTCTTCTCTGAGCTGTACAGTCCTCCCCGTGCCCCCACCCTATGTCTGCCAATCGTAATGCCCCTTTTACCCTCTTATCCCTCCCTTCCCACCCTTCTTCCCCAGTCCCTTCCCCTTTGGTAACTATTAGTCCGTTCTTGGGTTCTCTGAGTCTGCTGCTGTTTTGTTCCTTCAGTTTTTTTCTTTGTTCTTATACTCCACAGATGAGTGAAATCATTTGGTACTTGTCTTTTTCGATGCCAACATAATTTTATGATTGCACATCTTTGTAGTTTTTACCTACAAATCAGAAAGAATACAGTGCAACTAAAAATGATTGGCAAAAAGGCACCAGAGATTAGCAAGGAGCAGGGAATGGTTATTTTGTAGTTTGGAGTCTGTTTTTAGCCTTTTTACATGCATGGCTATACTTGTCTTAGCCCATCACAGACCTGGAACTGTACCATCGGAAGACGGAGTTGGGGGACTCTGTCTCTTCTCGAGGAGAAAAGCCACAGTAGTGAGTGCGAGGCCAGCCTGCACTGGTCTGCGACTATGACGGCCATTTGCATTTACTATTTGAACACTAACATGGATCTTAATCTTATCAGGCACTTGTTTTATATGTTTTACCTCAGAATATATAAATTCAGTTACTTCTTTGCAACCTCTATAATGTAGATATTTTTATTATCTCCTTTTATGAACTGACTAAGGCCTATTAATGTAGATGACGGGCCAGAGGCCAAAAATCTAGGATGAAATCAACAGAGGGTCAAGATTCCAGATGAGTCTTTTTCTCAGAGTCGTTCCTCATTGTCTGTTGCTAAATGTTGCACATCCCTCACAGGCTGCACTCTAAGTGCAAAATAAAAAAGGATGCTTCATACCTATCTATGCACTGCCCATCGCTCCTCATGCTATATGACTCCCACCTGCTCCCTTGGCACCACCCTAGTATCACCCCCTTTTTGCATGCAATTACTGTATGTCTAAGACCTTAGTGTAATGAACTTGCTTTCTTGAGACTTTCTGTGCCCCATCCGTCTTCTGACCTTCCCACGACTGGCCAGCTCCTAGAGGTACACAGCACAGAGGCAGGTTCACAGCCTCCGACAAGAACCAGTGGGCAACCCTCCACGACTTCAGCGTCAGGTTCTGAGAAGCGCTTGAAACAAAAGAACCCTTAAGTCACAAGGAAAGCATTGTCTGGGTGTTTAGAAGGGTTAACGATTCATAGAAAATGGTTGAAATCAGGAATCTCATGGTTCTGCTTTGGAAAAAACAAGAGTCCCATGGGAAATGTTGCGTGGTGAAAAGGCAGGGTTGTGCCCCACACCCTCCATGCCATGACGTCTCAGCGACGCTACACGGAGCCTCACCGGGTGCCGGTGTCCCCATGAACAGTGGTCATAGGGGTGCTCAGTCACCACCAGAGAGGAAACCCACTTTGACAATCGTCGGCATTGCTTATGTACAAGCTTGTTCTCTGTAAAGGTGGTACAGACGTGCTTGCGGGCCGTTTCCTCTCCCAAGTCCCAGAGGAGATGCTTATCCTACACATCATTTGGGACAGCCAGGCTCCCCCAAAATGCAATACTCTTCCTATGCCCAGGGAGAGAAACTGACCTTTCTCAGTGGGCGGCAGGTAACTGAACCACAGCAGGTCTGAAAGAAAAGAGAAGGGCCTGGCCCATTTTCATTCAGTGGGATAATTCAAGGGGACATCGCTGGGCGACAGCATTATCAAGCAACGAGCACAAGGGAAAGAACGTCCTGTGGGTATCAGGCGACATTACTAGCAAGACAAAAAGACGGAAGAGAGGTTTCCATTCAAGTATCAGTTTTCCATTAACCCTCTAAGAACAGTTTGGAAAATAAACATTTAGAAACAGCACTTCCAGGAATCTGTGGAATTTACTCAGAGCAGTTATACCTATAAACTGGACTAACTCATTCCCACCAAAACTAAGTACTCACTCCAACGAAGAACATCTTTGTTCTAGTTCAGAGAAAACTAGGGAAGATGCTATGCCTGGTTCCCCCTTACTCAGTATGGGGCTGTAGGACCCAGACTCCCGGAGACCGTGGGCTGGAGGCCATTACATAAGCAATATTTAGGATTTCACTATTAGGAATGAAAAACTCATTTTAATGGAAAAAAAAAAAGTAGATGAGTCGGAATTAAATAAAAACACACCAAGAAGAAAAGTGTCAAAAGGTGTGAACATTTTATACTATTACTCCAGAATATATATACAAAAATGGGCACATTTACAAAAATGTGCTAAACTCCAGAATAGGATATTTTAACATAACCTCTTGGTTAATTAAACATAAAACATAACATTTGCAAGTACATGACATATTTGAAAACCTAAGTCACGACCTAAGAAACAACGTACAGAACTATATTTGCTTAAAAATACATTGTTTCGAATCATATATGAAAAATGAAAGAATAAGTGGTAGGAAATCCCATATAAAAATGGCAAATAATTAAACTTACTGGGCTTATCATTTAGAAAGCAATCAGCTGGAAGAGGAAACTCTCACAATCACCAACTATATTTGCAAGTACTTATTTCAATCCTGGAATTATCCAAAAATGAATACAAGGCCAATGTAGCCACTCATCAACTCAACCAGAGAGGTAAGTGCCCTGCACCTGTGGCTGCAGCATTGAATCTGTCAGGGTGGATGCGGGAGACAGATCTACTCTTAGAAGAACAAGATGCTTACTACAGAAATCATGTAACTAGAAGTGTTGGCAATCAGTAGGGTCACAGGATGACAGAAACTGCTAAGTGTGACAGCCTGCAGAGGCCTGAGGAACACCAAAGAGCTACAGGAAAGTGCAAGGACCTGTGTGGACCTGAAAACAAAAGGGTCCTTCATAGGGGGTCTTCTGGAACAAGCTCAGAATCTGGTGCCTAAGAGACAACATGAAACGTGCTTGCTTGGAATCTGTTCCCATGGGCAGAGCCAGGGCTTGGGACCATGTGCTGTATTCTGGCCCACCTAGTTCCCATGCATCTCTGTCTCCTGGTGGTACAGAACTGAGAATCATGGCTTCTCCACTTCTACTTTCCAAACTTCATGCATCTTCCTCTTAAGAATGTAACTCAGAGCCATAAACACAAGCACACTGGGATATAGTTTCCCACCATACCCAAGCTGACTACACAACTCAGTAGAACCATCTGGACACTAGCTTTACTGTTCATGCCTTGTCTCTCTTCCGAATTCAATACATGGTATCCAATTTCTCTTTAAGATCAAGAACAATGAGAAGACAAATTATGAACATAATCAACTGAGACTGTCCACTTTCTAGATCTTTCCACAATTAGTAATTGCTGTGAGGAACACACATGTGGCATCCAGTAGCAACAAGCAAATGTGGAAGATACACTTTTCAATAATAAAGATTGAAGGGGAAGGTAGACATTTTGGCAGGAAATTCCAGTATCTGCAACAGTGGGCCAGAACAGGAATTTCAAAACAAATCTCCTATCATGATCAAATACTAGGAATATAATAGAAAAGAAGATTCAAAACGCTCTTCATCTAAAATTATATTAAGTTGTATAAAAAAAGACCAAAAAACAAAAAAAACACCCATCCAATCTGGGTCCAAAACATTGTAATGGAAATGCTACACGTTTTGTGTAACTATACAATTACTGAATGTCCAAGAGGCAAAATATATGCAGTAAAGGTGAAGGGGACACAAAGGAATACATATTACAAAAGTGTTCATATCTGGAGCATGCATTAGAAAGTGATACACAAGGAATCAAGGATGGGGCCCTTACAAAGACAAAACCATAATTAAAACAACTGAAAGCTTCTGTCTGGCCCTGAGTTTTCACATACAGCATGGGCGAAGTTCATACCTGAAGCTTTTCCAACAATCTGTCCATTCCTAAGGCTTTTCCCCATTGTTTGCTCTCATTCATGACAAGGCTTTAGGGGAATGCAGGCTCTCCTGCTCTCCTTGTATTCAGAGTTTCTCCCCGGTGTGTGTGCTCGTGTGAGCTCGCAGGTTTGAAGGATACCTGAACATCTTCCCACACTCCTTACACTCATAGGGCCTCTCTCCGGTGTGTGTCTTCACATGGACTCGCAAATTTGTGGGATATCTGAAGGCTTTCCCACACTCCTCACACGCATAGGGCTTTATGCCACTGTGCGTTCTCATGTGTCCTTGAAGGGAGGACTGACGACCAAAGGCTTTCCCACAGTGTGGACATTCAAAGGGCCTCTCCCCAGTGTGCATCCTTGTGTGTATCTGAAGCGATGAGGAATGACTGTAGGCTTTCCCACACTCCTTACATTTATAGGGCTTCACTCCACTGTGTGACCTTGTGTGACTCTGAAAATGCTGAAGCTGCCTGAACGCTCTCCCACACTGCTGACACTTGTATGGCTTCTCCCCGGTGTGCATTCTCATGTGGACTTGGAGGGAAGAGGAAGAACTGTAGACTTTCCCACACTGTGGGCATTCATAGGGCCTTTCCCCAGTGTGCATTCTCGCATGTATTTGTAGGGATGAGGAACAACGGTAGGTTTTCCCACACTCCTTACATTCATAGGGCTTCACTCCACTGTGTGATCCCACATGTCCTTGAAGGGAGGAAGGAGAAGTGAAGGCTTTCCCACACTGCAGACATTTATAGGGTTTCTCCCCTGTGTGTGTCTTCATATGGACTCGCAGGTTTGTGGGAAAACTGAAGGCCTTCCCACACTCCTGACATTCATAGGGCTTCACACCTCTGTGCAGGTTCATATGATTTTTAGAATGTTGAAGCTCTGTGAACGCTTTCCCACACTCCTTACATTTATAGGGCTTCTCCCCAGTGTGTGTTCTTCTGTGTCTCTGCAGGGAGGAGTGAGAGCTGAAAGCCGTCCCACACTCCTTACATTTATAGGGCTTCTCCCCAGTGTGTGTTCTCACATGTAGTTGTAGGGATGAGGAACAACTGTAAAATTTCCCACAGTCCCTACATTCATAGGGTTTCTCCTCACTGTGTGTTCTCACATGCTCTCGAAAGTAGGAGAGGCAACTATATCCTTTCCCGCACTCTATACATTCATAGGGTTTTGCTCCAGTGTGACTTCTTGAATGTTGTGTAAGGTAGGAGTAATACAGAAAGGCTTTC
>JAQQAC010023519.1:2742084-2752248 GCA_029783875.1 Phataginus tricuspis
ACATGAGTGTTTAGGCACAAGACAGGGCTGCAGGCTTGCCCACACTCCTCACATTGATAAGGTTTCTGCCCAGTGGGAGATCTTGGCAGATCCTTAAGGAAAGAACAATCCTTGAAGGTTTTCCCACACTTAGGGCATTCATAGGGTTTATCTCCAGTAGGATAATGCTCATGCACCGGAAGACTTGCAATCTCATTCAGGGCTTCTCCACGTTGCTTACCTTCATCACTTTCACAGAGACCCTCCAAGAAATGGCTTCTGTTCAAAATAGGAAGCACACCATTAGGGATTATTCATTATCACTGATTTATGAATGATCTATTGATGGTTGTTAATGATTACTTTGACTACATTCTGGCCATTTTCAGCACACAGGTATGCTTTTGACACTGTCTGCATTGTTGCCAAGTAAAACAAGCTTGAGGCTCTGGCTGAGGGCTCAAACACAGCCATGACTTCCATGGCTTACGTGTGGCCTTTTTACAAGTGGCTTTCTTACATGTGAGTTTCCCTAATCATTGTTTCCAAGTGAATTATGTTTCAGACAGTCAATATCTATCACATTATGAAAATATTGTGTAAGTTCTCTGAGTACGCAATTACTGAGCTGGGTTTAGGCTTTTCTTTAATTGAAAATTAGTCTGACATTCTGCCAAGATTCCCCGTCCTCCTGTGGGAGCGCCACTCACCTCAAATGTCTCTCCTGGACTTGGGGCTCATCTCCAATATTATAAAATGTCCGATTTTCTCCAAAAATAGACACGGAATCATTTCTTGGAACACTTACTATTTTCCCTTGCCTGGATATTTCATTCTCCAAAATATCCCATCGAGGACTTGATCCATTGGTTTGAGCTTGAGGGCAACACTCTGAAATTGGTAGCACATTCATTTTTTAGAAAAAAGTAGTGAGAGAAAGAAATAGTGGGACAAATGAAAGAAAACAGATGGTATGTGGATTTCTTTTCATATACTGATCCCCAAATATAAACAAAGTTCATAAGGAAGAATGAATACAGAAGGAAAGAAAAGCTCTGCAGACCTCAGCTATTTGAGATGTTGAGAATTAGAGGGAAAGTGTGTCAAAATGGAAGTCTACTCATTAAGAAATACCCCAGAGATGGAGGCTGATGTGGAGATACTGTCAGAAAAGTAATAGGGGGATAAATTGGGCAAAATGCACCTGTCCACATGCTGCCTTTATAAGAGGAATACACAGAATCTTCCCAAGTGGGTGAGGAGATGGGAAAAGTGCATCCGCGGAGCCAGGTACATGACACATGGCACCCTTGTGAAAGAAATACGAGTCCCGTTTCTAAAGGATGTGTCCAAATGTCACTCAGTTTCATGCAGCACCTGCTCCTCCTGAGGCTCGCTGCTCCCCTGGGGCTCGCAGGCTCAGAGGCCCTAGAGGAAGCCCCCCCACTGCCCCAGCTGCAGAGGGGATTTCACCCTGTGCGTGTGACCGCTGCCCTGCCACTGGAGAAAAGTTCAGCATGAGGTAGGATTTGAAGGGCAACAGGGAGTCCATGAGATGGGCCACTGCTTTGGTCTTCGAGGCCAATGGCGATGGGGAAGTGTGTACTTCACTGCAGAAGATCAGATCGCTGTGTCAAACGTGTATTGACCTCAGTGTAACATTTACAGGGGTGAAAAACATAAAACAGCTCTCACTTCCCCAAGTGACACGGGAGACCATGCTTACACTTCTAAAATCATAGAGGTTAAGACTTCAATCAAGAGAAATAGAGTCAATTCAATATTTCAAATGGTTCTGTTCATGGAAAGGCTATCTGAATCAGGTATGTTCCAGAAGTCTTAGGCCACGTCTGTCTTTCCTATAATGAATTCCCACTCCTTGGCCCAAAAGGAAGGACAATCTCAGGAGATCCTGGTTCTCTAAAGGACTAGCTGAAGGGAGGAAGCCGTCCTTACCCACGGAGGCCAGGTGTCGGCAGGTCTCCAGCATCACGTCCCTGTAGAGCTCCCTCTGAGTGTAATCCAGCAGTGCCCACTCTTCCGGGGTGAAGGCCACAGCCACGTCCTCAAAGACCACCGAGGCCTGAAACACCCCACAGACCCTGTTTCAGCAAGGCACCACCTCACCAGTGCGGGAGGGTGGGGCAGGTTGACCATCAGGAAATTGGCGTCATCTCCTAGGCCCCCTGAGCTCACACGCTCATGGGAAATGACAATAAGCAAGAAAAGCAAATGGAATATATTCAGAGATGGGAAGTGCTTGAAAACTTGAAGCAAAATGGGAAAATAACAACTAATAAAAACTTAAACACACAAAGTTTAAAAGGATAAATTTTTACTGAAAGCAGATTCTGAGGTATGGTGAAGACTGAAAAATGATGTCATCATTCAGATAATATGGCATTGATACTTGGCTCATTGAAAAAATTATTTCCTTGTCAGCTCCAAGAACTGGAATCGGAAGGTCAGGATGTCACTGACACTTAGACTCCAGGACTGCTGGATCTGAACAGCTCCCCCGTTGAAAGTGTTCAAATGCTAAGGTGCCTGGTCTAGTCCCCTCATTCTAACAGAGGCAGAGACTTGACCCCTCCCAAGATTAGGCAGTCACCGTGGGGCGCGACAGAGGCCAGGCCCCGGGGGCCTGGCACACCTAGTGTGTAAGATGAGTGTACCTGGTTCTGGAAGACTCTGGAAAGCCAACAGGCCCTAGCCGATAAACAACCAAGTTCTCAGAATTAGAGGGAATGGCACCACAGAGACAAAGGTGAGTCCTGAAGGAACCGATGGTGACAGAGCCAAAGGCGACTTTAACAGAGAGAAAGGAACACCTACACGGTATCTTTACAGCAGTTCAGGATGACACTACACCTGTGAATAAACAGCAACAATTGTGGGGCGGGTGCGGGGAATCAGAAATTGTTTAAACAAAAAATAGGTTCTCATTCTAAAGGAAAGAAATCCCAAGTTCATCTGCTGGAAAGGAGGCGGTGCTACTTCAAATGGTGTTTGCTGACCACACACCTGACAAGAGACTTGTATTCCAAGGATATTTTTAAAAACTGATATGATAACAATGAAAAAAAGGACAATAGAAAGACAAAGAATACAATGAAGTAATGGGAAAATAAGGTGAGCAGACATTTCTCCAGGGAAGATATAAAAATGGCCAATAATCTCATGAAAAGAAGGTAGACATTAGTCATCAGGGAAATACAAATTGGAACCACAAGCAGATACTTCTTCCCACCAACTAGGATGCCCATAACTACAGACAAACAAGTGCTGGTGAGGATCGGGGGAGTCTGGACGTGTCGTACATTGCCAGTGGGAAAGTGAAATAGTGTAGCTGCTTTGGAAGACAGTCTAGCAATTCCTCAAAATGTTGAACACAGGGTTCCCATAAGCACAGCAATTCCGCTCCTAAGTCTCTACCTGGGAAAAGCCAAAACAAGTATCAACACTAAAACTAATACAGATACTCACAGCAGCATGACTCATAATGACCAAAAAGTGGGAGCAGGTCAGAAGTCCACGGACCGACTTGGATGAGCAGAACGTGGTATATTCACACAATGGAATACCCTCTGGCACTAAAACAAATGAAGTGCTGACACATGGCACAAAATCAACGGGCCTTAGTGACATTAACGGACGTCACGAAAGATTACGCATAGTGTATGACTCATATGAAATGTACAGAATCAGCAAATCTATAAAAGTGCATTAATAATTTGCCTGGAATCCGGGGAGGGGGTACACTGGAAACTAGAGTGACTTGCAGCAAATATAAGTTTTCTGCAGTGATATGTATACCCTAACATGAGAATAAGATGACTGCACATACCTTTCAATAGACCAAATACCACTGAATTTGCCACTTTGAACAGGTAAACATTATGGTGTATAAATTTTATCTCAAAGATGTTTAAAAAATAGATTCTGACAACCTAGGAATATATTGTTCTTAAACTAAGGGCAATTTTATTCAAAAACAATATGAGGCAGGGCAAATAAAAATGTGAAAAATGAACAAAAGTACACAGGTTTCAGAGATCACGCAGGGTGAGCAGTGTTATATTGAGTTATAAGCCATACATATTTGGTCATTCTTATGACCAAATATGTATCTCCCAGGTATATGTGGTCTTCGTCCACAGTTCCTGAAAACACTGCAGAGTCTTTGAGGTGCAACAGGTGTTTTGTCATGTTAATGAGAGGCTTTGGGGCCCCACCCACCCAAGGACGGGGGCTGGAGGCTGAATCAGCCAATGGCCAATAATTTAGTCAATCATGACTGTGCAACGAAGCCCTGAGAAGAGCTCTCCGGCTCCCTCTCTCCCCCTCTCTCCCTCCATCCGCCTCCTCTCTCTCTCTCTGTGTCTCTGCCTCCCTCCCTGTCTGTCTCTCCTCTCTGTTTCTCTCTCTCTCTACCTCTAGCCCTGCTTTGCCTTCTCTGCCCAGTTGGGTTCTGCTGCTCGGTAGGACAGTTTCTATGCGTAGGGAGCCAGAATAGCTCCACATGCCACCGAGCCAGGCCCCAAGCTCCACGAGGATAGAAGCTCCTTTATTTGGGGCCTTGCCCTGTGTGTCTCTTCATCTGTGGTATCCTTTATTAAACTAGTAAATGTAAGTGTTTTCTGGAGTTCTGTGAGCCACTCTAGCAAATTAATCAAACCTAAGGGGGATGTCGTGGGACCCTCCAATCTGTAGCCAGCCAGTAGGTCAGAAGCACAGGGAACTAACTGCCTCGGGCCTGCGACTGGTGGCTGCAGTGAGGAGTGGAGGGCACCCTGGTAGGACGGAGCCCTTAACCTGTGAATCTGGTGCTGTCTCCGGGCAGATAGCGTTAGAATTGAGTTGAGTTCTCCAACACCCTGCTGGTGTTCGAGATTGCTTCGTGTAAGTATGTGTGGGAAGACCCCCTCCCACATACTTACACACATTGGAATTGGGGTGGGTACCCGAATGAACTTATATACATTACTACTATGTATTATATTGTTACTGTTATACATATATGTGGGAAAAAAATACACCATTGTATTTGGTATCAGAGATGTTACAAGGAGATACTACAAACCACTTGTGGGAAAAGATTTTTGTTTTAATTAGATGTAATGGAATAGATGTATAGAAACCAGGAAACAGTGGAGATGATGCAAGTAAGCAGAACATCTGAGGATGTCTGTGCTTATTAAAGGAATGAAAGCAGTAGATTCATACATCCCTATACTCCTAACGCACATCTCAAAAGGTTCCTAGCCCAGGTACCAGATATTCAAAACTGTAGAAAGAAATGGCAGAGTATTACCAAGACCAGAAAGAGACAATTCCAAAACTATTAAAAGATCGCCACATTCCTAAGTATAAAGGCAAAAGGCTTTGTTAGACTTAAAAATACAACTGCGAGGAATTTTACCTCTGCTGGCCTCCTGGCTCCATCTTAAATGAGGTTTCCTCTTAAAAAATGTTCACAGCTTTTTTAAAAGGAAATCTAACAGAGAAGTGTTTAAACAGCATATGAAGCCAAAATGTCGATTTCACTCCAGGAAGGCAAGGTAGATTAAATACTGATTCTTCCACGAGCGTAATTTGCCCACGAATGTCAAAATATATAGGGTGGGTGGGACAGGAGGAGGAGGTGGATAAAGGGGCACAAAATCTCAATTGTAATACCAGCTGGTCATAGGAACGGAGGGGCAGCATGGAGAATACAGTCAATGGTTTTGTAATATCTTCCTATTTGACAGACAGGAACTGCACTCGTGGGGGTAAGGATTTAATAATGGCTATTAACTGATGAATCATTGTGTTGTATACATGAAACCAATATAAGACTGTATACCAACTATACTTCAATAAAAAAATTAAGCCAAAATATAACACAGAGAAGACAAGTAGTGATTCTATAGCATCTCACTACGCTGATGGACAGTGACTGTAATGGGGTATTTGGGGTGGACTTGATGATGGGGGGAGTCTAGTAACCATGATGTTGTTCATGTAATTGTACATTAATGATAGCAAAATAAAAATACAAAATTAAGCCAATTAGATTTTTTTAAAAAAGAAAACGAACAGATGAACAAACCATGGGCTTGCAAACCATACACGCTGAAGGCGTGCCTGTCTCATGTCAGGGCTCATTAATGACCACGCAACTTAAAGAGTAGAAGGGAAACATAATTAGAAAAGAAATGAGGTCTAAAGGAAACCTAGGGCCAACTTCCTATTTAACAGTGAAATGTTAAAACCTTTCCCACCGAGATCAGGAGCAAGGTGAGGATGCCCAAATGTACAATTCTACACCCGTGAAGGCCTCGCCAGGGGAATAACAGGAAACAAGACATGGGATGAAAGATTCACAAAGAGAAAAAAACTGAAGTTCATTATTAACAGGTATTAAGATTTGGTATTTAGAAACCCCCAAATCCTACAGACAAAATTATTAAAATGTTTAACTGAGCTTAACCCGAGTGCTGGCTAAAGCTATAAAATTCAAGAATCAATTTCAGTTCTTAGTATGGTTACAGGAAGAAAAGGGCATTTCCTTTTTTTTTTTATTAAGGTATTATTGATATACACTCTTATGAAGGTTTCACATGAAAAAACAATGTGGTTACTACATTGACCCATATTATCAAGTCCCCACCCATACCCCAATGCAGTCACTGCCCATCAGTGTAGTAAGATGCCAGATTCACTGTTTGCCTTCTCTGTGCTACACTGTCTTCCCCGTGACCCCCCACACCACGTGTACTAAACACAATACCCCTCAATCCCCTTCTCCCGCCCTCCCCATCCGTCCTCCCCCACCCCTCAGAAAAGGGCGATTTCAAATAATATGGTTTAATCAGCTTCGGCCCAGGTGCCGAGGGCCCCACGTGCCTTGGCCACCAACTGCCACAGTTGGGACGAGTCCTGACAAGGACCAAGAGGTGAAACTAGGGGCCCATTCCTATTTCTAAAGGAGATGAAAGTCTGGGAATTCATGCAGTTTCCTTTAAACACAGAACACAGCGACTCCAAAGCCACTTTGATAGCGATTTCCTGGGCAGAGTCACAGCCCAGGACACCAACACGTGGCAGCTGCAGGCTTTCTTACCTTAACAGGTGAGAAAAAAAAAAAGAGAACAACTTTAAAAAGCGCAGCTAAAACGGATCAGCAAGGACCACCTCCTGGAGGACAGCCTGGGTTGGAGGTTGAAGCCAAATAAAGTGAAATCCTAATGGACAGTGTCTGTAATAGGGTTGGTGGGGGGGACCTGATGAAGGGGGTAGTTTAATCACCACAATATTGCTCATGTAATTGTACGTTAATGATACCAAAATAAATTGGAAAAAAAAAAAGAATATAGGATGCCCAATTCAATTTGAATTTCAGAAAAAAAAAAAAAGTGAAATCCTAGTTTTTCCCTCTTCCCTGTGGGGAAAATCCCAGTCCTTCCCTCCCTACTGTGAGTTTCTTCCCTGTGTCTGTCTCCTGCACCTTCACGGAGAACACTTCACTTCTGACACTTCTGGTCACCAAATGTGGGGAGCTTTGCCCCCACACCAAGCAATTCTGTGACAGCAGCTGGGGGTAGTCCCACACTCAAATCATCTACCGAGAGACGGCGTCAGATCCCACAGGGGAGGGCTCGGTCCCACCAGAAAGCCCCCAGCCCCCGAAACACAGACAGGCCGCCAACACCAGGCCCAGGCCCAGGCTGCCACCTGGGCTTCCGGCCCACTGCCTGTAGATCAGAGGTCCCCACAACCCCTCCTGGGATTTATTTCCCTGAGCGGTTCACAGAACTCAGGGAAACACTTAGGTTTACCGCTTTATTAAAGGACGTGGGAAAGGACAGAGATGAATACCCGGATGGAAGCGATGCGGAGGGCACCTGCTCACCAACCTGGAAGCTGTCCAAACCCCCTACAATTAGAATTTTTAGGGAGGCTTTCTCCTTTAGCATGACCCTTCCTTAACTCCACGTTCAGCATTTTTCCCTTTTTAAGAGGATGGGGCAGGGCTGACAGCCCAAAGCTTCTAATCGCGGCCTTTCCCATGACTCCTGGGCCCCCAACGCGGGGAGGGGACAGGACGCCAAACCCCACCCGCGGCTTGGGGAGGAGACTCGGGTCGGGACCCCGTGGGGAGGGCTGACCCGAGCCACGGCCGCTTCCAGCGGGTTCCCGCCAGTTGGTCCAGCCCCTCCCGGCCCTGGCCCCGAGCACTCACCATCTCGCGGTCGCTCTGGGCTCTCCGGGGATCCTTCCCGCGGCCCCACCGCCCTGCTGCCCCCGCAGGTGAGAGCCACACAGATCGCACACCTGGGGCCGCGCGGGGTAGGTGCGCAAAGTGGACACCGCGGTCAAGAGCGACTTCCACGCGGCAGAGCGCGCCCGTCCCCGGCCCTGATTGGACGCTGCTGTAGGCTCCCGTGCGGCGATTGAACAGTGATCGGGTGCTCCTCCTCTTGGGGCCACTGATTGGGCGGTGCTCGGAGACCTTTCTCCACGCCCTTGAGTAGACAGCGCTCCAGACCACGCCCCCGAGTCCCTTCATTGGGTGATGCTCCGGACACAGCACTATGTTTGGATGGTGCGTCAGGCACGCAGGGTCTCTGATTGGACAGCGCTCAGGCATGCCCTGGCCCTGATTGAATGGTTGTCCACGCCCTCCCTCGGTCCCTGAATCGGTCAGTTTCCCGGGCACCGCCTCCGTCGTTCCTGATTGGACAGTGTTGCAGTCCCGTAGGGCCAGAGTGATGGGCAGAGGCCAAGACATGTAGCTGAGCCAGTTGGAGCCGCGGGTTCTCGGCCTCAGCCTCCCGTGCCCGGCCTACTTTCCGACTGGGACTCGTCCGCCCGGGTTGTCGGCTCCCAGCAGACTTCCATCCCGGTGGGTTGGACCTGTCTTACGCCCGCAGCTTGACGCTCCACCTGCGTCCTCCTCCTGGACAGCGAAACCCTGACTCAGTTTCCCCTGCAAGCCCCCGTTGTCCGACCGAGCCTGGACGAGGCAGGAGCGCCTGGTG
Source organism: Phataginus tricuspis (assembly GCA_029783875.1). NCBI lineage: Eukaryota > Metazoa > Chordata > Mammalia > Pholidota > Manidae > Phataginus > Phataginus tricuspis. The sequence continues at coordinate 2,751,090 of JAQQAC010023519.1, forward strand.
ACCCCTGGGGGCAGGGGTCGGTACGAGGGCGGGGTCACGATGGGTGTCCTTTTAAGAACAAAGACTCAACAGTAATGTCACCGCGAGCAAGGCAGGGTCTGGCTAGGTTTTGATGTGTGACCTCTGACCCCAGGAGCTCCCCCCCAATCCCTGCCCCCACCTCTGAGGCTTGACCTGTTCCTCAAGTCCCATGTTTTACCGCACGTCATCAGACTTCCTCCCCACAGACCCTGAACCCTGGCTCATCCCCAAGTTTGAACCAGCCTGGAGATGCCCCAGAGTCACCCCGAAGGCCCTTCCCTGTCCTACCTGGCTGGTCCCGCCAGCAGCTTCCTGTCTACTTCCGCCCAATGTCCCTCTTTCGGGGAAAAGAAAAGCTCATTTTGTTTGGTTAGAGGTGCTCGTAGATCTCTGAGATCCATGCACAGTCCCTGTTACAAGAGTCGTTTTGAATGGAGTTTTTCCTCATCCAAACCCACACTTTTTACTGGATAGACTTTAACCAGGAACCCCTCCCCTCCCCCGCTTCCTGAGAGCTTGGAGCTGGTGAAAAGTTGGGATTGTTATAAAACAAAAAATTCCACGGAGTCAATTTAAAAGATCTTATTGGCATTATTCAACAATTTATGAATTGGGTTGCATCCCATCCAGCTGCTACAACTCCGCGGAGCTGTAGAAAATGAAAGTTTTCTAGGCAGGAGGGGGCAGGACCGAGGAAGATATGCCTCAAAAAGCAGATTGGTTGTGGCAAGGTCACCTCAGGTATCAGGCAGATTACCCCGCAAGCGCTGACCAAGCAACTCCTGATGGGCCGATTTAAGTTGATGTGAATGGCAGTGCAACTCCGGGGAAAGGAAATCCGAGGGCAAAATACCTCTAAAACCGAAATCTGTTGAAGGAAGAAATAAAATTTAAAACCCGCTTTTTGCTTACAAACTGCAGTCCGGGGCTGTCTCTTTCCTGCTCAAGCAGAAGCAAGCAAAACCTCCCCCTAACCTCTCAGGTTCAGATAAGCCCTCGGTTGCCCAGGTAATTATCCATTGATATGGAGATGAATAACTCTCCACCCCTGAGGAACGCCTGTTGATACGCTGATGCACTGACCATGCCAAGAGTCTGCCTCCCACAGAATGAAATTACATAAGGAACTGGCGTCGCC
>JAQQAC010023519.1:2758037-2777300 GCA_029783875.1 Phataginus tricuspis
TTGGCCCCTGAAAGAAGTATGTAATATAATGTTATGCAGCTAAATATATTTTGCCACAAGAAAAGAAAATTGTCAAAAATCCCATGAACTACTACAATATAGAAGTAGTTTTCTAAATTCTTTTAGTGAAAATCTATTTTACTTATTGAGTTCATCATTATCTTCAAAAATTTGAGAGATTTTTAAACTAGACTCCCTGAAACAGAAGAAATTTATCTTGTGCAATACAGCCTGGCTTTAAATAACTAGTGCTAGAATTGTACTTGCATATCATTTCCAGCCCCCTGGACGCACACAGTCCCTATCAGTACAGGGCCTTCGTCGGCTCCTTTCAGTCTGGGACCATCTAAACCTTAACCCAGTTATGTGAACTTCTCACCCTTGGAGTGTATTCTGGAAAATTGAGATACCTTTAATCAAGTAAGCTAACAAGAAAGAGGGCAATTGAATATTAGTAACTCAAATCTTTGTATCAGTTTATCTATTTGAGTATATATTCTTTTATGAAAAGTATTGTTAACTGTAATCATTATGTCTCAGTCTGTATGTTTGTTTGTCTAAGTGTGTAAATGAAAAATGTTTTTCTACCTCCGGATGGTATTAATACAAATTAATTTAAAAACAAGCGCTTGTGAAAATTGGGCATTCTAAAACTTCCAAGAAATTCTAATAAAGATATTAAGCATTAATGCTAATTTAAGTTGAACTGAAATGGACATGTCCTTATAATTTTCAGTTGCCTACGTTTACTTAAAATCATTTAAGTTGATGTCATCTGTTAAATGTTTCAAGAAGAAGCTTAAAGAAAGGCTTGACTTTGTCTAATATTTGGTAAAAGTTTTATAAGTAATCTAGCATAATTGCTAAAGAGTGTGTAAACAGTATAACAAACGAACATCGTAATAATAATAATATATTAATGTATAACTGTGTGTATCTGCAAACAGCCTAAGAATTTTTGTGGTAACCGAAATTCTTAGAGTTTTGCTAAGTTACATGAAGATGTTTTGTGCTCAGTAAAAAACTGTGCTGTAAGGCACATTTCCAGAAATGATAAAAAGTGTTCATAAATTTGTCAATCTAAAGAATGTTAGTGTAACAGTTTACAATAGCCCACTTCTAAGTGTTCACTGAAAATTAAAGTACCTAATGGTTTTAAGTTCTGATTAAAGCTATGTAATATAAGGAAAACATTTCTGTATGCTAAAGAATGTGTGTTTTAATAAAAGAAGATATAAAGAATAGAAAGGGATTGTATTGAGAGTAAAAGAAACTTTGTTCTTAAGTACAGCTGTTTATTTGAAGAGGGGGAACACTGAATGTAAAAAGAAAATTATAGAAACTATAGAAAAATTGATATAGTCATGATATATGAAATTAAACAAATAAGTCAATATCAAGTACACAGCAAAACTAGAAGTTTTTGTTAAAAGAACAGAAGTTTACTAGTCTACCTTTAATATTGTAAGATTGTAGAAGGCTTTCTAATTGTTTATCAAAGCAGTTTCTCATGCTTAAAGTCTCAATGAGTTATCTGAGTATTAAAAAATATATATATATAAAATAATAATAAGATCTTGTTAAAAGGACTGTAAGCTAAGTGTTGTTAATAACTGAGTAACCTGTATTTGCCTTTAAGCCTTTTTATTGTCATTCCAGTTAAATAATACGTATTAATAACCTATAATTCTATTTAGGCAAGTGCCTTAAAAGCTTTCTTTTGACAACTTTCCAAAATCAAATTCAAAAAGGTGCTTTTACCTCTAGTTAACTCTGATATTTTCCAGAGGGCCCCTGGAAAAATGTCAGAGGAACTTTCTCCTCATTAGAGAAAGTATTTGGCTAATTTGGCTTATTTATCTGATATATAATTGCCTGTAAAGCACTGTCAAAAAGAATGATGCCAAACTTTGTTACTGAATATTTTATATTACAAAAATATCCCAATTTCCTTATGTCAACTGTCTTATAGTAAGCTCCCATCAGATCTTTTGCCATTGTCATTTGCAAGTCTTGTCATTTATAGTCAATGTTTTATTACTTTTAAACTGGTAAAGAACTAAATTTCAGCAGAACAAATATTAATTACATAAGATTAAGTAAACTACAGATGGTTTCGTGGTGAGGGATGCATCCTTCCTGCTCTAATAGATTATCCTGAAAATAATCATGAAAGACTTCTCCGAGCTCTGCCGTCTGATTGTGACCACAACTGGAGGCTTTGGATCCCGCCTCTGAGGCAGTTACAGCGGCATTCGTCCTGCTGGACTTACCGTTGGAATGCAAAAAGACATAGCTAAGCTGGTCTGTGCGTACGGTGAGCCAACGAATTTAACTGCTTCTGTATTATCTGAACTCAACCAAGAGCTAGGAGAAGTAAGAATAGTAGTGCTTCAGAATCGTGCTACTATAGATGATCTGCTGTTAAAAGAACACATGGGATGTGAACAGTTTCCAGGAATGTATTGTTTTGATTTGTCTGATTTTTCTGCTTTTGCTATGTATTTGTATTCCTATTCTCCTAACATGTGTACAGAGTGCAGTTGCTAATCTTTTAAAGCCAATACAAGCATATGCTACTTTTCAAGAATTAACTTCAAGAAATAAGTGATTCCTTTTAAGCAACTTTTTGAACTCATATGCTTATTCCCCACCTGCATTTGCTGCAGGAATATAATCATGTATATTGTGATTTTATCTAGAATTGTAGCTGCTGGCTGTCCTCTCATATTTTATCTCCCTGTTTAGTCCCAAGAGATGGCTGGTTAGCCAGAGACGGGTAAGATTCCTCACGGGAGGAACAACCTAAGACAGGCACAGTCACAAGGGACCTCAGGGGAGCAATGTGGGGACCCACTGAGGTGAGGCATAGAACCTCACCCCCCCAGACGAGAGAGACATTCCCTGTGACAGGCTGTGTCACAGGTCGAGCCCAGCTCATCATTATTCTAGTGCCTTTCTACAGATATATTTGTATATATTTCACTTAAAACAAAAAAGGGGGAAATGTGGGATTGATGGGGTTAATGCATAACTCAAGTAATACAGAAAACAAATACACACGACTTGCTTGCTTTTCTTACAACTCTTGATGTGTGCTCAAGGACAAAATGATGAGAACCTGGGCAGTTCCCATGTCTGGGGTGGGGTGGGGGGGAGGGCCTCTGGAAAAGCAAGGCAGAATATTTGCAGTCAGAGCAAGGTAACTACATGCAAGGAAACCCCCTACCAAAACTCTGTGTTAAACATTAAGTGTGGGGAGCCCTGTTTGGTTACTGCTTGACATAAGTGAAGCCATTTTGTGAACTTCCTCCGTTTTGCAAAGAGAACTTGTTTATTCTGTAACTCTTGTCCTTGTACTAGTTGTTTTGGAGACATGAAGGCTTTGGAGCAGAGGGACCTGCTTGACTCATGGAACCGGGAGCTTGTTTGGGAAAAGCAACTCTCTGTATGATAAGGAAGTGCTTTTGTTATGTCGCCAATAGCCTGAGAATTTAACCTTTAAGCTTCTTGCCTCTTCTTTGCTGGTCTATAAATATAAGCCCCTGAATAAAGACTTTGGCATTCTGCACAAGACGGATTGTCCTCCTGTGATTTCTGTATATACACCCGAGCCCCCCTGTTCAGGAGCCTTTCCACTGCTGACGGCTGGTTCTGTCAATTAAGCTCTAGGGTCATTCATCAGTAAGATCAGTGGGTGTTCCCCAGATAAAGAAGAGTAGGCCATGTTGTTATTATGCTAATCTCTTGTAAGATTCACTTTTTCTTTTTTTTTTTTAATGGAATGACTTATGTTTTCTTATTTTTTATTTTTTTGTATATTTTATTTTTATTTTTATTTTTTACAATTTATTTTGGTATCATTAACCTACAATTACATGTGCTATATTATGGTGATTAAACTACCCCCTTCATCAGCTCACACCCACCAACCCCATTACAGTCACTGTCCATCAGCGTAGTGAGATGAGAATCACTACTTGTCTTCTCTGAGGTGTACAGCCCTCCCCGTAACCCCCACCTTACGTCTGCTAATCGTAATGCCCCTTTTACCCTCCTATCCCTCCCTTCCCACCCTTCTTCCCCAGTCCCTTTCCCTTTGGTAACTATTAGTCTGTTCTTGAGTTCTGTGAGTCTGCTGCTGTTTTGTTCCTTCAGTTTTTTCTTTGTTCTTATACTCCACAGATGAGTGAAATCATTTGATACTTGTCTTTCTCTGCCTGGCTTATTTCACTGAGCATAATACCCTCTAGCTCCATCCATGTTGTTGCAAATGGTAGGATTTGTTTTCTTCTTATGGCTGAATAATATTCCATTGTGTATATGTACCAAATCTTCTTAATCCATTCATCTACTGATGGACACTTAGGTTGCTTCCATTTCTTGGCTATTGTAAATAGTGCTGCGATAAACATAGGGGTGCATCTGTCTTTTTGAAACTGGGCTGCTGCATTCTTAGGGTAAATTCCTAGGAGTGGGATTCCTGGGTCAAATGGTATTTCTATTTTGAGTTTTTTGAGGAACCTCCATACTGCTTTCCACAATGGTTGAACTAATTTGCATTCCCACCAGCAGTGTAGGAGGGTTCCCTTTTCTCCACATCCTTGCCAACATTTGTTGTTGTTTGTGTTTTGGATGTTGGTCATCCTAACTGGTGTGAGGTGATATCTCATTGTGGTGTTATAGAATTACCTGGAGGCCTTGTGAAAACAGACGGCTGGGCCCAGCGCCTGCAGGGCCCTGAGCACCTATACTTCAAGCCCCAGGGGATGCTGATGCTGGTCCCGGCCCCAGGCTCCGAGAACAAGTGTTTTAACTCAACCCCTAACAGGGGCTTTTGGCTTATCGTCTGGGAATTCCTGACGCGATGGATGCATTTTTTCCCCTGGGTAAAGATCCCTAATGGCCACCAGGAGGGTACATGACCCACCAAACAGTAAGAGTTGCCCGTCTCTGCTCAGAGAGCACTAGTAAGGAGGGAAGCTACTGGGGCAAGTCGGCCCCATGCAGGGTCACCTACAGTATCAAGATAAACACGCCTCACTAACAGGTTCAGAAACATTTCCACAGACGTTTCCCTGATTTTAACTCTGCTAACAGCTGACGGCTAACATCACCCTGCACCTGTCCTCCCTTTGGCAGGGTCCCTTTTTGCTGTTTACAAGATAACAGCAATAGAAATACAGAAAATACCACATACCAGCCTCTGGCTATCCAGACACTCATTTGACCCTCCTGGTTCTAGGTGTGCAGACAGAATCTCTTTGGAAGAACCGTATCTCTGCGCACTGGGGACAAGGGACAGCTGCCACCCTGCAAGGCTGCGGGGGCCAGGACTTGTTTACCTACGGACCTGGGAGGGTAGAGAGGTGGGGTCAAAACGGGGAAAGCTCTCCAGGGCAGGCTTCTGAGGTGTCAGAGCACACCTCGTAGGAAACAGCAGCAACTTCCTATTGAGGCTTATTAAGCACTAAACACGATTCTAAATCCTTTACACACAACCTTGTCTACTTCCTGCACCAGCTCTAAGAAATGTGATACCATTAGGATGTCCATTTCACAGATGAGAAAACAGAGGCCCAAAGGAACAGCCTGTCCAAGGTTCAGAGCTATGAAAGATAGAGCCACATGAACCCACAGGGTCTGGCTCTGGGGCCTGCAGGTTAACCACCAGTCTACTACAAGGAAACCCCTTGGAAGGGGAGTTCAGACACAGAGTAAGCTGTGCAGGAGAGGAGGTGGAGGGGACTTCTTCTGTGCCTCCCCACCCCCAACTAGCTGGCTACTGCTGCCCCTCTGTACTGTCCTTCCCCTTTCCAAAGGATCCCTGAGATTTATTTAGCAGAAATTGGAGTGTGAGGGGGAGAGGCTAGAGAGTGAATGCAGACGCTGACTCAATGTATGACCTTGCTTGGACAGTTAAGAGATAAAATTTGTCCTCTATGGACAAGTTTCCATTATCGTTTTTAAAAAAAGGGGGATGGTAGGAAGAAGTCAGGCATTTGGGCCCTTCCTACTCTAAAAACTCAAGTTCCTAACACTCACACTGCTTTCTCTCTGTTACATCATCCTGGTTTCTCCCCCATTCCGAGCTTAGTCTGAAACGTGTTTGCTGTCTTCTCCACCAGAATATAAATTCCTTTAGCAGGGGGACTGTGTTTGACTTGTCTGCTGCTGCATCCTCAGTGCCTGATGCATGGTAGGAGTTCAAGACACTCTGCTAAATGAAATAACCATGCTGCACCTCTCTGAGAGCATCCTTCTCCCCACTTCCTCCAAAGTCTCCTAAACCATCCGTTGCTCTATTCTTCCAGTGTAGTACTTACTGCCTCACAACACATGATTTGCGTACTAATCTTGTTTATTGCCTCTTGCACGCAAGAACAATGTGAGCTCCAAAGGCAGTGATTTTGTCTTGTACACTGCTGTATGGCTGACACTTAGAAATGGACCAGGCGAGGACTTCCGGGAAGATGGCGACGTGAACGGAATGACAGAAATTTCCTCCCAACATTATATTTATCCATGAAAACACAGCAAATACAACTATTCCTAAAAGAGAGCCCAGAACACACAGGAAAGCGCACAGCGTGCAGCTACACCTGAGAGGACTTGGCAGCCGGCGAGGTGGGTAAGTTATGGAGCCACGACGCGGGACCCGATCGTTCCCCCACCCCAGCACACCAGCAGGCAGCTACACCTGAGAGGACTCGGCAGCAGGTGAGGCAGGTAAGATATGGAGCCGCGACCTGATGGGACCCGAGTGCTCCCCCACTCCAGCGCACTGGCGGGAGGAGAGGATTCAGAGCCGGGAGGGAGTGGAAGTCTGCACCGGGAGCGCCAACACACAGCGCACGGTGTAGCGGAGATGGGAGAGACAGAGGGCGCAGGGTCTCAGCGGGGAACGCGCCAGGCAGCTGGCTCCGGGAAGGAAAAAGAAAGGAAAAAAAAAAAGAAGAAAAGCGCGTGCTTTTTTCAGCGGTATTAAAAGGACAGGAGCCCAGCAGAGGAGCTGGATTGCCCCGGGACACTCAGCCAAGCAGGCTGGGAGTTCTGGGAAGCTTTGGACCCCTTAGCTGGCGACTGGGAAAGGGTGGCTGCACTTAAGACTCCCACAGAGCTGAACAGCTTCCCATTCGTTCCCATCCCAGCCAGAGCTATAAAGGGCCCTGCGGAGCAGCGCGGCCATGGCTCTGGAATAGTGGAGCAACAGTGCCACCTACAGCATTCACACAGAACCCACTCCTGGTGGGCGTTTTTATTTTTTTTTAGTTGTTTTTTCTTCCCTTTCCTTTCTTTTATTCATTATTATTTTTTTCTTTTCTTTTCTTTTCCTTTTCCTTTTCTTTTTCTTTTCCTTTTCCTTTTTAAAGTCATAAAGAGCCCAGCTGACATACGTGGCAACTACCAGCAACCAACTCTATACCCATGAAAAGACAGAGAAATATGGTACAGACAAAACTTCAGACCCAGACAACCCCAGAGAGGGAACCTGAAGGGATGGACATGCACAGTCTTCCTGAAAAAGAATTCAGCATAAGTCATAGCGATGCTGATGGATCTACAGAGATATGTGCAAGAGCTGAGGGAGGAAGTGAGGGAAGTGAGGAAAGAATATGCAGAAATGAGACAAGCCATCGACGGGTTTAACAGCAGACTGGATGAGGTGTCAGAGACTGTTAATGGTTTAGAAAATAAGAACAGGAATACAGAGAAGCTGAGGCAGAGAGAGATAAAAGGATCTCTAGGAATGAAGGAATACTAAGAGAACTGTGTGACCACTCCAAATGGAACAATATTCGTATTATAGGAGTACCACGAGAAGTAGGAGAGAGAAAAAGGGATAGAAAGTGCCTTTGAGGAAATAATTGCCGAAAACTCCCCTAATATGGGGAAGGAGAAAGTCTCTCAGGCCATGGAGGTGCACAGATGTCCAGACACAAGGGACCTAAGGAGGACAACAATAAGACATATAATAATTAAAATGGCAAAGATCAAGGATAAAGACAGACTTTAAAAGCAGCTAGAGAGAGAAAAAAGATCACATACAGAGGAAAACCCATCAGGCTATCATCAGATTTCTCAACAGAAACCTTACAAGCCAGAAGGGAGTGGCATGATGTATTTAATGCAATGAAGCAGAAGAGCCTTGAACCAACAATAGTTTATCCGGCAAGATTATCACTTAAATTTGAAGGAGGGATTAAAAAATTTCCAGATAAGCAAAAGCTGAAAGAATTTACCTCACACAAACCACCTTTACAGTGTATTTTGGAGGGACTGCTACAGATGGAGGTGTTTCTAAGGTTAAATAGCTGTCACCAGAGGTAATAAAAAGGGATAGACAAACACTATAGAATATGATACCTAATATATAAAGAATGGAAGATGAAAAAAAAGAGGGAAAAAAAACCTTTATATTGTGTTTGTAGTAACATGCTAAGTGAGTCAAATTAGATAGTGAGGAAGTTACCCTTGAACCTTTGGTAACCACCAATCTAAAGCCTGCAATGGCAGTAAGTACATACCGGTCGATAATCACCCTAAATGTAAATGGACTGAATGCACCAATCAAAAGACACAGAGTCACTGAATGGATATGAAAACAAGACCCAACTACATGCTGCCTACAAGAGACTCACTCCAAACCCAAAGACATACACAGACTAAAAGTGAAGGGATGGAAAAAGATATTTTATGCAACTAATAGGGAGAAAAAAGCAGGTGTTGCAGTCCTTGTAACCGACACAATAGAGTTAAAAACAAAGAAACTCACAAGAGACAAAGACGGACATTACATAATGATAAAAGGGTCAGTCCAACAAGAGGATATAACCATTATAAATAAATATGCACCCAACATTGGAGCACCTGCATATGTGAAACAAATACTAACAGAATTACGAGGGGAAATAGAACACAATGCATTCATTCTAGGAGACTTCAACACTCCACTCACTCCAATGGGCAGATCAACCAGATAGAAAATAAGTAAGGAGACAGAGGATTGAACAACACATTAGAACAGACGGACATAACAGAGATTTACAGAACTTTCCATTCAAAAGCAGCAGGATACACATTCTTCTCAAGTGCACATGGAACATTTTCAAGAATAGATCATACACGAGGCCACAAAAAGTGCCTCACTAAGTTCAAAAAGACTGAAATTGTACCAACCAGCTTCTCACACCACAAGGGTATGAAACTAGAAATAAATTAGGCAAGAAAATGAAAAATCTCAAACACATGGAGGCTTCACAACATGCTCCTATATACCCAATGGAGAAATGACCAAATAAAAACAGAGACCAAGCAATATATGGAGAAAATGAGAAAAATAATTCAACACTACAAAATCTGTGGGACGTAGGGAAGGCTGTGCTAAGTGGAAAGTATATTGCAATACAGGCCTACCTCAGGAAAGAAGAACAATCCCATATGAGCAGTCTAAACTCACAATTAACGAAACTAGAAAAAGAAGGACAAATGGGGCCCAAAGTAAGTAGAAGGTGGGACATATTAAAGATTAGAGCAGAAATAAATTAAATCGAGAAGAATAAAACAATAGAATCAATGAAAGCAGGAGCTGGTTCTTTGAGAAAATAAACAAAATAGATAAACCCCTAGCCAAACTTATCAAGAAAAAAAGAGAGTCTACTCACATAAACAGAATCAGAAATGAGAAAGGAAAAATCACTACAGACAGCACAGAAATACAAAGAATTATTAGAGTATACTATGAAAAATTATATGCTAACAAACTGGATAACCTAGAAGAAATGGACAGCTTTCTAGAAAAATACAACCTTCCAAGGCTGACCCAGGAAATATGAACAGAACAAGTACCATCAACGAAATTGAATTGGTAATAAAAAACCTACCTAAGAACAAATCGCCTGGACCACATACTTCACCGCTGAATTTTATCAAACATTTAGTGAAGACCTAATACCCATCCTCCTTAAAGTTTTCCAAGGAGTAGAAGAGGGAATCCTTCCAAACTCATTCTATGAGGCCAGCATTACTCTAATACCAACACCAGGCAAAGACATCTCAAAAAAAGAAAATTACACACCAAGAACCCTCATGAACATAGATGCAAAACTACTCATCAAAATATTAGCAAACTGAATTAAAAAATACATCAAAAAGATCATCCATCATGATCAAGTAGGATGTATTCCAGGGATGCAGGGATGGTATAATATTAGAAAATCCATCAACATCATCCACCACATCAACAAAATGGAGGACAAAAACAAAATGGGTAGAGAGGGCAAGTACCTCAACATAATAAAGGCCATATATGACAAACCCACAGTCAACATCATACTTAACAGTGAGAAGCTGAAAGCATTTCCTCTAAGATCGGGAACAAGACAAGGATGCCCACTCTCCTCGCTTTTACTCAACATAGTACTGGAGGTCCTGGCCACGGCAATCAGACAACACAAAGAAAAGGCATCCAGATTGGTAAGGAAGAAGTCAAACTGTCACTGTTTGCAGATGACATATCGTACATAAAAATCTCTAAAGAATCCACTCCAAAACTACTAGAACTAATATCTGAATTCAGCAAAATTGCAGGACACAAAATTAATACACAGAAATCTGTTGCATTCCTATACACTAACAATGAACTAGCAGAAAGAAAAATCAGGAAAACAATTCTATGCACAATTGCATCAAAAAGAATAAATTACATAGGAATAAACCTAACGAAGGAAGTGAAAGACCTATACGCTGAAAACTACAAGACACTCACGAGAGAAATTAAAGAAGATACCCATAAATGGAAACACATCCCGTGCTCATAGATAGGAAGAATATTGTCAAAATGGCCATACTGCCTAAAGCAATATAAAGATTCAATGCAATCCCTATCAAAATACCAACAGCATTCTTCCACGAACTAGAGAAAATAATTCTAAAATTCATATGATTTTGCTTAATTGTTTAATACGGAGTTTTGGTAGGGGTCTTTTTCCAGAGGCCCTCACCCTACTCTGACTACACCTACGCTCCCTGTCTCACAATCTCTGGCTAGTTATAAATTACTCAGCTGCAGATTACAAACCTAAATGACAGAAAGATATGTATTTTTAAATACAAGAAAATGCACTGTTAGTTCCCAGACCAAAGTAAAGAAACTTCATTCCCAAATAAAATATACGAGAGATACCTCATGAAACATTTTATAATTCTAAAGGCGCTGCTTCCGGGCGGCCTCTCCCCGCCGCGGCTCACACTTGAACTTCAGCTCGCCCGGCCCTCGCCCTCGAGACCCCGCCGAAAAAATCCACACACGGCAAAACGCCCACCAGCCTCCACATCTGCGCAGCGCGGCCGGTCTCCGCCTGCGGCCCCGGACGGAGGAGAGCGGCTCCAGCGAGCCCCTCTCCCCCAGCCCCGGCGAACTTCACCGGCCGCTCGGACGTCCGCCCTGGGCGCACTTGCTCCACTCCCTCCCTTCCCGGGCAGCCCCTCCGGCCGAGCGCGCCGACTCCCGACCCCCGGCCGGGCCCAGCAAGCCCAACACTCGCGTCGGCCGCTTCCCGGCTCCATGGGCGACGCACTGCCGGCCGAGCAACTTGCACGGCCGCCCCGCTGCACCGCGACCTCAGGCGGAGGCAGAGGTCCCCACGCCCCCTACGGGTTATGCTGTGCCGCGAGGCCACGTACCTTCCAGCCCGCAGAGCTGTTGTCCACCACCTGGAGCGCTTCGGCCATGGCGACCGCCGCCCTCCGCGGTAGAGCCGAGAAGGGGCGAGTGCGGCGCCGGGAGCCCAGCGGGCGCGAAGAGGCGATCCGAGGCTGGGGGGCGAGGTCGGTGCCGCCACCGCATGCGCACCTGGAGGAAGGCGCAGCCGAGCACAGCGAGGGCCCAGAACTTCGCGGGTCCATCAACAACTGGTCTCCGCCTGTTCTGCTGCGCGGACAGGGCCGGCGGACCGAAGCACGGAAGGTGCTACAAGAGGTACCGCTCCCGCCGGTACCCGCAACGCTACTGACTCTGAAAGTGGCGAAGGCTGCGTGGTCTGCTCGAGCGCCCAATGGCTGCCTTCGCCGCGGCGCCGGCCCGCCCCTACCGACGGCCCCTGCCGCGCAGTCAGCCAATGGGAGCGAGACTGGGTAGGGCCGGGACGGGGGCTGGGACGGTGGCCGGGCGGGGCCGTATTTTTCCCTTCACACTCCGGGTCGACGCCTCGGGACCGCTACTGTTTTGCGGGCGTCCTCGCGTGTCTGAGGCTCTCGACCGCGCGGCGCTGACTACCGGCCGCGGACCCCCGTGCAGGCGGCGGCGACACTCTGTTTACTACTGAGGCGCGGGCCCGAGCGCCCCGGGAGCCGGGGAGCCCGCCGCTCCGCTTCTCCCGACCTCCGCGCGCGGCCGGGGCGGCGCGGAGTTCCCCTCGGTCGCCCCTCTCGGCCCCACCCACGACTCCTCGGAGAGCGTGGGCCGGTCGGTGGGCGGGCTGGTCTGTTCGTTCCCGCGACCCGTCGACCTCCGGCCCGCGGGGCCCACCTGCGCGGTGAGTACTGACCGCCTCAGCCGGATGAAAGTTCATAGCAGCAGAGATAAAGCAGGTTTACAGCGTGCACCCTGAGGCAAGGGGAAGGGCCTTCATCTCTGTGACATTCTTCCTGAAAACCCATGAACCCAGTCTAACCTTGAGACACCTTCAGGAAACCCGGGTCTCCTAGAAAATACCTGAACAAGCTGTCAAGTTAATTAAAAAAAAAAAAAAGGAAAAACTGTTTTATCTTTATTGTTTTGATGAGGTATATTACACAAGTTTTTTTTTTAGATAGTAAGCTAGTCTTGCATTCCTCAGATATGTTGCACATAATCATGGCATATATTCCTTTTAATAAAAAACATTAAGGACTTTCTTTTTGACAATACCCAATTAAATACAGGAACCTTTGCAGTGCTAGTTTTTTTTAATATAATTTATTTTGGTATCATTAATCTACAATTACATGTGCAATATTATGGTGATTAAACTACCCCCTTCATCAGGTCCCCCCCACCAACCCCATTACAGTCACTGTCCATCAGCGTAGTGAGACGCTATAGAATCACTACTTGTCTTCTCTGAGTTGTACAGCCCTCCCCCCATACCCCCACCAACATTACATCTGCTAATCGTAATGACCCTTTTTCTCCTCTTATCCCTCCCTTCCCACCCATCTTCCCCAGTCCCTTTCCCTTTGGTAACTATTAGTCCGTTCTTGGGTTCTGTGAGTCTGCTGCTGTTTTGTTCCTTCAGTTTTTTTCTTTGTTCTTATACTCCACATATGAGTGAAATCATTTGATACTTGTCTTTTTCAGCTTGGCTTATTTCACTGAGCGTAATACCCTCCAGCTCCATCCATGTTGTTGCAAATGGTAGGATTTGTTTTCTTCTTATGGTTGAATAATATTCCATGATGTATATGTACCAGGTCTTCTTTATCCATTCATCTACTGATGGACACTTAGGTTGCTTCCATTTCTTGGCTATTGTAAATAGTGCTGCGATAAACATAGGGGTGCATATGTCTTTTTCAAACTGGGCTGCTGCAGTCTTAGGGTAAATTCCTAGAAGTGGAATTCCTGGGTCAAATGGTATTTCTATTTTGAGTTTTTTGAGGAACCTCCATACTGCTTTCCACAATGGTTGAACTAATTTGCATTCCCACCAGCAGTGTAGGAGGGTTCCCTTTTCTCCACATCCTCGCCAACATTTGTTGTTGTTTGTGTTTTGGATGTTGGCCATCCTCACTGGTGTGAGGTGATATCTCATTGTGGTTTTAATCTGCATTTCTCTGATGATTAGCGATGTGGAGCATGTTTTCATGTGCCTGTTGGCCATCTGAACTTCTTCTTTAGAGAAGTGTCTATTCATGTCCTCTGCCCATTTCTTAATTGGATTATTTGCTTTTTGTTTGTTAAGGTGCGTGAGTTCTTTATATATTTTGGATATCAACCCCTTATCAGATACGTCATTTATGAATATATTCTCCCATACTGTAGGATGTCTTTTTGTTCTACTGATGGTGTCCTTTGCTGTACAGAAGCTTTTCAGCTTGATATAATCCCACTTGTTCATTTTTGCTTTTGTTTCCCTTGCGCCGGGAGATATGTTCATGAAGAAGTCGTTCATGTTTATGTACAAGAGATTTTTGCCTATGTTTTTTTCTATGAATTTTATGGTTTCATGATTTACATTCAGGTCTTTGATCCACCTTGAGTTTACCTTTGTGTATGGGGCTAGACATAGTCCAGTTTCATTCTCTTACATGTAGCTGTCCAGTTTTTCCAACAGCAGCTGCTGAAGAGGCTGTCATCTCCCCATGTGTATATCCAAAGCTCCTTTATCAAATATTAATTGACTGTAAATGTTTGGGTTAATGTTTGGATTGTCTATTCTGTACCACTGTACCACTGTACCACTGGTCTGTGGGTCTGTTTTTGTGACAATTACCAAATTGTCTTGATTACTGTGGCTTTGTAGTAGAGCTTGAAGTCAGGCAGGGTAATTCCCTGTGGGGAACTGCCTTTGCATCCAGCCTCGCCACGAGGGTGGCCGCTGAGAACTGCCTTTGAATCTCAGCCATGCCACAAAAGATGGCCACTGAGAACTCAGCCGCGCTGCAGGGGTGGCCGCCAAAAGCCCCCTGAGGTTTAGCTGCGCCCACTCCGGTCCGCTTCTTACATCAGAGACAGCTGCGCAGGCGCGCAGCTCTGTGCCTGATTCGGAAAAGTAAAGTCACCTTATTGGCATAGGTGACCGATGGGGGGAGGCTTCACCCTATATATCCCATGCCCTGAGCCCCAATAAATGAGTTCTCCCCTTGAGTGAACTTCCTGTCGCGTCTGATTGTCTCCGGGGAAAAGGGGCGGCCAGCGGCGAGTGGCCAGTGGCCAGCGGCCAGCGGCGGCGGCAGCAGAGGCTGGAGCGGCTGCAAGCAGCGGGGCCGCCGAGCTCCGGAGGCTGCGGGAACGGGCGGACAGCCGGCGCTTACCTCCCTTGCTCTGCCTATCGGGGCGAGCCTCTCTCCCTGCCTTCCTCCCCTCCGCTGGTTCGGAGGGTCGCAGAAAGAGCTTGTAACACAAAGAGCTGTAGTCCTGACCGAGAGCAGGACCGGCGGGGGAGAGAGGGGAAAAAACCCGATAATTCCCCCTGTCTTATTCCTCCTTCTCAGGATTGCTTTGGCTATTCGGGGTCTTTTGTGGTTCCATATGAATTTTAGAATTATTTGTTCCAGTTCTTTGAAGAAAGTTGTTGGTAGTTTCATAGAGATTGCGTTGAATCTGTAGATTGCTTTAGGTAGTGTAGCCATTTTGACAATATTTATTCTTCCTAGCCAAGAGCATGGGAGGAGTTTCCATTTGTTAGTGTCCTCTTTAATTTCTCTTAGGAGTGTTTTGTAGTTTTCAGAGTACAGGTCTTTCACTTCCTTCGTTAGGTTTATTCCTAGGTATTTTATTCTTTTAGATGCAATTGTGAATGGAATTGTTTTTCTGATTTCTCTTTCTGTTAGCTCATCATTAGTGTATAGGAAAGCAACAGATTTCTGTGTGTTAATTTAGTATCCTGCAACTTTGCTGAATTTTTTGGAGTGGAGTCTTTAGGGTTTTTTATGTACAGTATCATGTCATCTGCAAATAGTGACAATTTGACTTCTTCTTTACCAATCTGAATGCCTTGTATGTCTTTGTTTTGTCTGATTGCCGTGGCTAGGACCTCCAGTACTATGTTGAATAACAGTGGAGAGAGTGGGCATTCCTGTCTTGTTCCCGATCTTAGATGAAAAGCTTTCAGCTTCTCGCTGTTAAGTATGATGTTAGCTGTGGGTTTGTCATATATGGCCTTTATGATGTTGAGGTACTTGCCCTCATACCCATTTTGTTGAGAGTTTTAATCTTGAATGGATGCTGAATTGTATCAAATTCTTTTTCAGCATCTATGGAGGTGATCATGTGGTTTTTGTTCTTCTTTTTGTTGATGTGGTGGATGATGTTGATGGATTTTCGAATGTTGTACCGTCCTTGCATCCCTGGGTAAATCCCACTTGATCATGGTGTATGATCCTCTTGATATATTTTTGAATTCGGTTTGCTAATATTTTGTTGAGTATTTTTGCATCTACGTTCATCAGGGATATTGGTCTGTAATTTTCTTTTTTGGTGAGGACTTTGCCCGGTTTTGGTGTTAGAGTGATGCTGGCTTCATACAATGAGTTTGGAAGTATTCCCTCCTCTTCTATTTTTTGGAAAACTTTAAGGAGAATGGGTGTTATTTCTTCTCTATATGTCTGGTAGAATTCAGAGGTGAATCCATCGGATCCAGGGCTTTTGTTCTTGGGTACTTTTTTCATTACCGCTTCAATTTCATTGCTGCTGATTGGTCTGTTTAGTTTTTCTGTTTCTTGCTTGGTCAGTCTTGGAAGGTTGTATTTTTCTAAGAAGTTGTCCATTTCTTCTAGGTTTTCCAGCTTGTTAGCATATAGATTCTCATAATATTCTCTTATAATTCTTTGTATTTCTGTGGGGTCCGTTGTTATGTTTCCTTTCTCATTTTTGATTCTGTTTATGTGTGTAGATTCTCTTTTTCTCTTAATGAGTCTGGCTAGAGGTTTATCTATTTTGTTTATTTTTTCAAAGAACCAGCTCTTGGTTTCATTGATTCTTTTCTATTGTTTTATTCTTCTCAATTTTATTTATTTCTTCTCTGATCTTTATTATGTCCCTCTTTCTGGCGAATATGGGCCTCATTTGTTCTTCTTTTTCCAAATTCAGTAATTGTGTCTTTAGGCTGTTCATTTGGGAATGTTCTTCCTTCTTTCAATAGGCCTCGAATGCAATATACTTTCCTCTTAGAACTGCCTTTGCTGCGTCACACAGAAGTTGTGACTTTGTGTTGTTGTTGTCATTAGTCTCCATATATTCTTTGATTTCTGCTTTGATTTGGTCATTAACCCATTGATTAATTAGGATAATGTTGTTAAGTCTCCACATATTTGTGAGCCTTTTTGATTTCTTTCTAAAATTTATTTCTAGTTTTATACCTTTGTGATCTGAGAAGTTGGTTGATAGGATTTCACCATTTTTTAATTTACTGGGGTTCTTTTTGTGGCCTAGTATGTGGTCTATTCTGGAAAATGTTCCATGTGCACTTGAGAAGAATGTGTATCCTGCTGCTTTTGGGTGCAGAGTTCTGTAGATGTCTGTTAGGTCCATGTGTTCTATTACATTGTTCAGTGCCTCTGTCTATTTATTTTCTGTCTGTTTGATCTGTCCTTTGGAGTGAGTGGTTTGTTGAAGTCTCCCAAAATGAATGCATTGCATTGTATTTCCCCTTTTAATTCTGTTAGTATTTCTTTCA
The DNA here is from genome assembly GCA_029783875.1 of Phataginus tricuspis. Classification (NCBI taxonomy): domain Eukaryota; kingdom Metazoa; phylum Chordata; class Mammalia; order Pholidota; family Manidae; genus Phataginus; species Phataginus tricuspis. The sequence continues at coordinate 2,775,416 of JAQQAC010023519.1, forward strand.
CATACGTAGGTGCTCCTGTGTTCAGTGCATAGATATTTATACTTGTTGTATCTTCTTGTTGGATTGACCCCTTAATCATTATGTAATGTCCTTCTTTGTTTCTTGTTACTTTCTTTGTCTGATACAAGTACTGAAACTCCTTTTTTCTCCCTATTAGTTGCCTGAAATATCTTTTTCCATCACTTCACTTTCAGTCTGTGTATGTCTTTGCATTTGAAGTGAGTCTCTTGTAGGCCGTATATACATGGGTCTTTTTCTTTTTTTATCCATTCAGTGACTCTATGTCTTTTGATTGGTACATTCAGACTATTTACATTTAGTGTGATTATCAATAGGTATGTACTTATTGCCATTGCAGGCTTTAGATTCTTGGCTACCAACGGTTCAAGGGTAATTCCCTTACTATCTAATAGTCTAATTTAACTCACTTCAGATGCTATTACTAACACAACCTAAAGATTCTTTTTTTTTTCCTCCTTTTTTCTTCCTCTTCCATTCTTTGTATGTTATGAATCATATTCTGTACTCTTTTCCTATCCCTTGGATGCCATCTGTTTAGTCTTAGGAATACTTCCATCTATAGGGGTCCCTCCAAAATGCACAGTAGAGGTGGTTTGTGGGAGGTAAAGTCTCTCAGGTTTTGCTTATCTGAAAATTCTTTAATCCCTCCTTCAAATTTAAATGATAACCTTGCCAAGTAGAGTATTCTTGGTTTGAGGCCCTTCTGTTTCATTGCATTAAATATATCATGCCACTCCCTTCTGGCCTGTAAGGTTTCTGTTGAGAAATCTGATGATAGCCTGATGGATTTTCCTCTGTATGTGATCTTTTTTCTCTCTATAGCTGCTTTTAAAGTCCATCTTTATCCTTGATCTTTGCCATTTTAATTATTATATGTCTTCATGTTGTCTTCCTTGGGTCCCTTGTGTTGTGAGATCTGTGCACTTCCATGGCCTGAGTAACTGTCTCCTTCCCCAGATTGGGGAAGTTTTCAACAATTACCTCCTCAATGACACTTTCTATCCCTTTTTCTCTCTCTTCTTCTTTGGTACCCCTATAATGCGAATATTGTTCCGTTTGGATTGGTCAGACAGTTCTCTCAATATTCTTTCATTCTTAGAGATTTTTTGTTCTCTCTGTCCCTCAGCTTCTTTGTATTCCTCTTCTCTAATTTCTATTCCATTTACCATCTCTTCTACTACATCTAATCTGCTTTTAAACCCCTCCATTGTATGTTTCATTTCAGATATGGAATTTCTTAATGATTGAATCTCCATCTTAAATTCGTTCCTTAGTTCTTGAATATTTTTCTGTACCTCCATAAGCATGTTTATAATTTTATTCTGAACTCTCTTTCTAGAAGATTGGTGAGTTCAGTTTCATTTGGCCCTTTTTCTGGGGTTGGTGAGATTTTGGTCTGAACCATGTTCTTTTGACCTTTCATATTTCTGTGTGGTGCCCTCTAGTGCCCAGAAGCTCCAGTCTCTGGAGCTGCTCATCCCCTAGAGTGAGATTGGGGGTCGTCGGAGAATGGAGCGATGCTGGGGGGTGGTGGAAAGATCTGTTTCCTGATTCCTGTCTGCTCTGCCTGTCTCCTATATCAGAGCCAGTGGGCTGAGCACACAGGTGTAAGCCTCTGTGCTTTCTGTCTCTAGCTGTTGTAGGCAGGGCCTCCCTCTGACTGGCCTGACGTCAGCACAGTGACTGCCAGTTTGTGAGCCGGTGCTGTCAGGCCAGGAAGAAGGCGCAGCCCACTGTGAATCACACTGGGGGGCCTCAGAGATGAGTAGACAGCCAGTGGGGTGGAGTGCCTGAATCTCCTCAAAGTTCCCAATCTGCTGGGCAGAGTGCACTCAGACAACTTTGTCCCCCTATCCCTTCTCTT